>KZ506810.1:38556-70688 GCA_002844005.1 Limosa lapponica baueri | reverse complement strand
GGCATTCATGGGATATTTTGCCACTTGTTCTGAAAAACGTATTCAAGTTGCTCGGGGGGAATGAGAAAACATTGATTTTAAAAAAATCTCTTTGAGCAAGACGGAGGTTTACTCTCATTTTCTTTTAAGTTATTTCTCTCTCTGTAACCCCGTTCTTTGTTTACTATTGTGCTTCTCATAGACCCCCACATTCCAGTAAGGCTTCCTGGGCTTGATCCTGAGCAACTGGACTCGCCAGCACATTCCTGGTGGTTTATTTGCCAGGACAAGCTCACTGGCCTGTCACTCAGCAGTGTGAAGGGTTCAAAACCAACTAATAACCCATGAGAAATGATAACGTATCACAGTGACGTAACTGAAGGAATGTGCTCTTCCCTGCTTCAGCTATTACATAGAAAACCAAAGCATAAAAGAAAAAAGGAAAACAAAATCTTAAAAGATTTAACACTCATTCCTTTCCATTGGGAAAGCTGATCTTTTAGGTTTTATTTTCAGTAATATTTACCCCGAGGCTTACGCTTGCCTGTTTCCTGTCAATTCTTTCTCCCAGCACTTGAGTGGAACATGCTTGAAGAGAAGACAATGCTTCTTTGCAGAGGACTCCATTTCTCGGTTTCTTACAGAGTTTTTAGTGATGCCGTGAAAGCCAGGCACCCGAGAAATCAAATCAAATGAATTGTAACACTTTCTGAAAAGCGAGATTATGCTACAATGGGGTTTCAATCACCTCCGAGAGAACATTTGTCTGAAATCAGGCCTTCCTCAGATTATACACAGCTGTTGAGCTGCCTAATGCTTTCACAGTTTTCCTATGTTGAAGGAAAACCTTGGTGGCATGGGATCACCATCAATCTCAATACCTCATACAAAGTGGAGTCACTAAAGTCTCATTTGCAGCCCC
Organism: Limosa lapponica baueri; assembly: GCA_002844005.1. Lineage (NCBI taxonomy): Eukaryota > Metazoa > Chordata > Aves > Charadriiformes > Scolopacidae > Limosa > Limosa lapponica. The sequence goes on along the minus strand of KZ506810.1, from coordinate 69,787 downwards.
TTTTCTTTTTTGGCCTATACACAAACTTTTCTGCTTATTTGGGCTTAATTAAGTGTAGTAACTTATTGGTAGCACAGTGCCCAATCAATGAAACGTGCAGATGTGATGTGAAATGATGGGGCGATGCTGTTGTGAAGAATACAAATCAGGGTGACGGCTATTATTTGTACCTAAAAGAAGTTATTTGGGACTCAATTATCCCATTCATAGTAATTGTGGTGCACCAGATGGTTACAATGCATAAGAGTCTTCCATGACCATAACATTTCTTCTGAGCACCTTTTCTTCTTCTCTAATTCACCATACGACGATTAGTTTCTTATTGGGTGTTTATTGAAATGAGGGGGCTAAGGAACAGATTTAGTGCATCAAGGAACAAAAGGGAGGGGAGACCTATGAATCAAAATAAGAGACTACAGCTTGCTCTGTTGTTTTTCAGAGGCCTTGAAATAGTCGCCTTGCAGCTTATCTGCAATGACCTTCCCTCCCCTCCTTTCTCTCGCCTCCTTCTCTCCCCAAGTCCAGGAGATGTAAAGTTTTTCAAATCTGACCGGCTGCTGTGCCGTCTGTCAAAGCCTTTCCAGCCAAGTGAGCAGTTTTTCATTTAATTCACTGAGTTGTCCTCAATAAAATTAATTCCTTCTCATCGGCACCATTGAAGCAGGGAACAGGAACAAAACCAAACGAGATTGTGAATATAGTGCTGGTCATTAACTAGAGGCACTGACTCTATCATCTGTTCATCCCTCCGTCTCATTGAGGTGTTTGCAATATAAAAGGAAAAGCAAGGTGGGTGGGGAGAAAGCGAGAACCGAAAAGCCTAAAGAGCCACGTTCGCAGCCAGACAAAATCAGCTTATTTCCACCGCAACCAATGAAGCAGCAGCCATTAATACCAGGAGGATCTGGCACTTGCATTGGCACCATCCTAAAGCTTTTGCCCTTCACCCACGTGAATCAGTTGGTGGGAGGTCAGGCAAAAGTATCTGAACACTCACGCTTTGCACGTGCAGAAAAAGAGGAGCAAGTAGGCACGTGTCACTCATTTTTACGTTTCCATCTTTGGGAAAAGAAACTTTCTGCCTGGGCTCAGGTGAAAGTCCTCCAGACAGCTTCTGTCTTGGGCTTGTACTCCACGACTGGCAGCACGGTGCAGAGCTCTGTGCTTACAGCAGAATGGGAAGTGTGTTGGGAATGGGTTAGCCTTTTCCCTTGAAAATCATCACTTCCTAGCATCTTTTTACCTCCTGAGCCCAGCAGTGTCGTGGCACTCCTGGACTGCCCTAGTGCAGGATAAGAAGCATATAGGCTTTAGTTTTAGCGTACCTGTTGTTATGGTTACATTTGTTTGTTAAACATAATGATGGCCTTGGGAGTAACGTATTCATGACTTTCCTGATTAAGACAACGGCATAGCTCTGGTGGCGTCTACTTGAAACTTGATCATGTGGCTTCAGAGGCTGGCAACCACATCCTACTTTGGGGTTAGCCAAATAAAACTATATTTTGGTTTAGTGCTGCTAGCTTTGAGGAAATGATGGTTATGAAATTTGGGCCAGAGTTTATGTTTACTTAAACTAGGGCTGCCACGAGACATAGTCCATCTTTCCTAACAAAGGAAAGTAGCATATGAAATATGTCTTTTTTAATAACATTTTTCAAAGGTGCTTTCCAACTTAAAGACACAGATACTATAGTGCCACTTGTGTTCCGAAACCTATATTAAAGTGACACTAAGCTGTAACCCACAAGCTCAAGTCACGCTTTGCAAACTGTTTATTATTTGCAAATACATAAAGCTTGATGACATGTATCACACAGATCTAATTTCAACCGTGTCTTTTCTTTAATAAACAAAACATGTTGTACCAGCAGAGCTATAACCAAGTGATGATAACATCTGGTTTTCAGACCATGTACAGATCACAAAGATAACTTTTTCTTCCAAAACAACAAGTAAATAGGGAAAAAAATCCCAAATCTGGCTTTTTGACCACTACTGAATAAGCAGGGGCAGATTTTCAAAGATAAGTAAGAGTTTCACTATTCCTATCTACTATTTTTTCAACCAGTACGCCTAACACTAATCTAGGAATTGAGTGTTTCACTAAAATGTCTAGGTTCAAATGGACCATACGTGCTCTAAGACATTTCATGTCTATTTTACAAGAAAGATGAGGAAAGAGAAGACTGCAAGGAATGGTTTCAGATTCCATTGTTTCCCTTTCTTGGTACAGGCCTGCTGTGGTGACTTCAGGTCCCCATAATCCTGTTTTCTATTTCAGTTACATTCTTTACCGAATGAGATAAACCACTGCACTACACAAGAATTGGAACCTTGTCTTTTATATTTATCCTAGCTCAGGATTAATACTTTGCACTGTCAGACCATGTCTCAACAGCCTGTTGGGAAGAGACCAGAGCTAGAGACCTTCTCCAGTACATCCCTGGTCTGGACAGGCAGAGGACAAGGAAACCTACCTCACAGCTTAGACGCAGACCTGCTTTGCCACCAGCAGGAGTAAGAATAAAAACTAGAAGCCCTGATTCACAACATCTTCTTGGCTTTATTGTCCTTTCACTAACTGTATCAAATAACCATATAGCCATATATAGCCAAATGCTTTCTGAGCAGATCCCTTCAAGGTGAGCAAAAAGGCAGCTAGAGAGCAGAAACACAACAGGAGTGATCTCGAGAACTGGAATGGAAATTTTCTCCAGGGTTGAGTGGATTAGAAAAGATTTAATCTGTTCTCTTAGGTGGAGAATAAAACTAAAATAAAAATAAAAGTTGAATGCAAGTCTTCCATTGACCTCAGTGGGTACACAATTTCAGGTAGTGCCTTCTATTCTGTAGCTTAATATCATCACAATCCAGGGGTGTAATACTGGGAGTTCAGATTCTTCCTCAAATAAGACTGCAACTAAATGAATTTTGGCACAGCTTTCCTGACCATTATGCAATTTTTAAAATGGGAATTATGTTAGTTAAATTGAATTACAGCCTGTACCCTCTTCAGTAAACTCTAGGATAATTCCATATTTTGGCTCATCGACTTGCAAAACCCCAATCAAATCTCATCTCACTGCAACTGGGAGACAGAGTAGCTATCTAATACGTCTAAAACTATAAAAGGTTGTTCCCACAGTGTTTTCACATTAGTTTTTAACCAGGATCCAGACCCTGTTTTGCAAATTTGAGAAATGAAGCTAAGGCCTGTTTCAATTTCCCACATAACTGCTCTGACTAATTCTCTACCAATTCATCTCAGTGAATTTAGACCCAGCTGCCAGCAGGTGTGCTGGAAGTTTCAAGGCTATGAGGAAGTCAAATGCAGAGGGACAGCTCTTACTCACGACACTACACGTGTTAAAACCTCAAAGATTTGCCTTCCTCTACAGTTACTTTTATTGTCTCTTACTCATCTTCCTATACCAGAGGGCTCAGGCAAGTCAGGGTCGAACCGGGCTACATCTTTTCTGCCACATTATAAAACTGATTCTCTGTCATCAGGGCTTCAGGGAGATGTAGATGACTTTTATGAAAGGTGCCTAACTATATCTGAAAAGCTCAGTCTTACAGACTAAGAGGTAAGACAAGGCAGAGAGAGGACATTAAGAGGGCCGAGGGCCAAAGGCCAGGAGGATGGAGCCATGAAGCTCACCAGACCTTTCAGTGTGGGAATGCCCATGGGTGTGTGCCCACACACTTCCACCAACTTTGGCTTTCCCAGTGCTGCCAGTGAGACAGCTGGGCTTAGAGGTGCACAAAGTCAGTATTAGCCATTACCACACATTTGTGACTGCTCATCTTAAGCTTCAGTTCCTTTGATGCTTTAACTTTTCTTTTTTTTTTTTTTCCGAAATTGTTCTGGTGACATTGTAGTTTCAGATTTCCACTCAGACTGTCCTCATTACAGCAAAATACAAACCCCCAATATTTATGATGTTGTTTTGTCTCCCAAGCAAGCAGAGACCTTTCTTCCCATATATTTTGTTTTGATCTTATCTATTAACTATAGCCCCTTTGTTTTATGCAGGTCTCTTATTTTTGTTCTTTAGTAAGAATACAACCATTCAAAAATATGTGTAATGAAGCCTTAAACCCCTGAGACCTATTCAGTGTGGAACTTTGCTATGAACTTGAACGTACAAAGGAATGTCTCTCATTAATGGACATTTATATATCATCTGCATAATGACTCTTTTTCTATTCCCTCTCCCCTTTTTATGCCTTTTATCATTTGACACTGGCCATACATTGGTTGTTGGAGGTCAGTTACAAGACTAAGATTTGGATGAGAACATCACAGTGCACTCTATGTAGAATCTAAAATATATAGGTGCCATTGACTCTGTCAAAAGCCTTTTTCCATAGTTAAGAAAAGAGTTGAAAGAAGAATTAGATTTAACGTTGATCAGGGTTAAGGTCAAAACCAGTCATACGTTTTTATATCTACTGAATTAATTATAAATACTATCTGGTTATGTGGAGTTATTTCAGTTACAGTAGGTTCTATGCCTTTAAAAAGCTATTTTCAAAATAACTAGAAATAATTATTTGTATTGATTTTTACATGACACTGTATGTATCAATCTGTTTTTTCAGGCTGATAGTTGACCTAATAAAAAGGCAAATACATTTTTGTTCCAAATCACATGCTCTTCAAACTAACAAATAAGCAGGTATTCCTTTTACAATATCACCTTTCCTCAAACAAATGGTTTTTCCAAAGCCAAGAGAAGTGTGGCATCCCAAACACCCAAGCCAGGATTATTATTTTTTAAATTATTTTTTTTTAGCTTAATCACTATTAAAAGTGGAGTTTGCAAACACAATGAAGACCTCAATTCTGCTGGAAATCTGTAGTTCTGAACAAAATTTTTCGTTCATTTTGAACCATTGTGTCTCTGCAGGGCTAAAGTATTAAATGGGATATTTAGGTAGAAAAGTAAAAAGAGTAGCACTTTGAGGACCAAAGTACACTTCCTGCATGTTTGGATATTTTCACCAGAGTGTTACGAATATTTGTGAGGCCAGATATTTATTTAGGAGAAGGGTTTTTTACTACAAGGCATGAAACTGATTTGCACCTACTGGTACTAAACATACAGCCCAGATTGCTACAACTTTCACTTAAACATGTGGGAGCAAAAAAGACCTCCAAGGAGACTTGGGCAGAGATTCCCACACCAGCAGAAGTGAGTAATGAGATCTGAAGCAGAACTAGCTAGGAAAACGTCGCTAAAAGAGCTCCAATTGCCTCCCCCAATAGAGTTCTACAAAACCCTTTAAAAACAACAGTCTTGCAAAAAATTGTATTAAGACTTTGTTTGGAGCAGAAAACTTGATATTTCCTTTTTAGAATTAATTTTCTTTTCAAAATATACTGAAGTCTACATACATAACAAGTAAATCAACATTATAACCACTGTGTGCCTGAAGATAAACAGACATGTAGTGCCCACATCCCTGGGGTGAAGCTCCGTCCATCACTGTGTGTAGCTGGAGTCACAGTTTGGTATGGTGGGACATCCCCCATAGCACCCTCAGTGCACTGTGAAGTGTGTATCTCCCAGGGTTGTACCTAGTCTATATAGGGAATAGTGACGCAGGAATGGGATGGCTGGCAGGGATGGCCCTCCTGAGCTTAGTCCCACCACACAATGCTTGAAAGGAAACTTTGTAGATCATGTTCCTCTCCTCCAGGGATGGGAAAGGAAGACTACAGTCTGAATTGGTGCTCCCCTTCTTTTAATTAAATACATTTGGTTAGCTGCAACTGGGGCCCTTGGAATGAGGCAGCATTTCCTTGAAGACTGCTTGGAGTCCAAAAATTTCCCAAAGTTTCAGAATTTCATATGACATGAGAACTTCTTCAGTGGCTGTTAAATTTGTTTGTTGAGATTGGAGGTGCCTAACTTCTCAGTTCCTCCAAGCTTCCCTTTTTTCCCCCTCTTCCTTCCCTCCACCACCCCCCAACTCTCCCTCCCCTTTTTCAGCATCCTCTGCTCCCAGACTCCAGCTACTGCCCCCATGCCACCCAATGTTTTTCGGCAGAGATGGGGGAAGGAACACTTCTTGATGCACTGCAGATGTGGGCTGTTAGCGGTGCTTTCACATGGAACTCAAATTGCTTGAAAAGGTTTAACGCTGTGACTAAATTCTCAAACCTGCAAACTGTAAGCAAAGCCCATGCTCCCATCTAGGCTGAAAAGGGCAAGTTAATGAAAGAAACCCTCACCCTAGCAATTCACAGGATGCATGAAAAGAAACCTAAACCCCCCACATTCTCAATGCTAATTAAGCAATAATGATCAAGGCGCAGAGTATTTCCTGGGGATTAATAACTAACTGGGAGGAGATGATGACCCCAGACAGTCATTAATCCTCAGGAAATGCCCTGCATCGAAGTTGTTATTGCTAGTTCAGGCTAAATATGTGAGAAAAGAGATCTTTTTAAAGCCTATCTTGCTGGAGGTTTTTCAGTACATTTTCTCTTTGGTTGTGATTATGAGCCCCCTGGAGTAGGACCTCTCAGGTCCATCAGCCAACCAGATTGCACAAAATACTCCTCCAGACTCCAGTATGATCAGAAATAAAAATGAAACCACAGTTCTTTAAATAGACTCTTCTGCAGAGGGATCTTGCTGTTCTCTAGACATTCAAAACCTGATCCTGAACACTGTGAAGCTGTGTCAGCTCCCACTGAACTCAGTGAGGGGCTCGGACTCTGGACCCTAAATTTGTGTAACATTATCTGACCGGCACTGAGCCCATGGAGCCTTCTGCTTCTGAGTACAGGCCCTGACTCCAGGATGTGCTTGATTTCAAGCACATGCTTAACTTTAGGCCGATGAATGCTCATTTGAATAATTTAAGAGATGGTGTACAATAACCAGGAACCCTTTGCACCTGAGATCTCATCCTTAGGTCTTTTAACTCATAGCAAATAACAGGCAAGTATTCTGCAATTCAAGCATACATAACATTTTCAGGAACTGAAACTGCATTTTAATGGCAACAGTCACAACTAGACAGGAATCACCATGCTGTAGAGATGACAGAGGTGCAGTGTAAGACCCAAGCCTTGTGATCACATTCTCACTTTAAATCTCCCTTGTCTCAGGTGTGTGTGTCCGCAGGGAACATACACTGGGATCTTCAAAACAAACAACAATTTCTATCACACTTTTAGAAAAGATAAATGACCAGGTCATCCTAAAAGTACAACTATTTATTGCAAACCGTTGCTTGTAATGAAGACCCCAAGACACACACACGTGCAAGAATACATATGCAAAAGAAAAGGAAAAGAAAATTTGTCGTCACAAGTCCCCCATACACTGACATTTCCTGGCCCGCTTAAGAAAGAATCTAGCTTCTGCAAATAAAAAATGGAAGTTAAACAAAAACTTCCTCATTATCATTGGTAGTCTACAAATTTTACTGAAAACAGAGCTTTTTGTATGCCATTAAATACTTCCTTCAACTTAGAAAGAGAAACTAAGGAGAGAGAAAAAAAAATATGAAAGTTTCATCTACATTACTCTTCCCGGCTAGGTATAAAAGAACATAAAGGCGATAGTATAAGTGATAAAAGATAAACTGTCTTTTCTAAAATCATTGCTGTTTAAATATTATGAAGGTTAATAATGGTACAGGGAAACAAATATGTACATGTTTACATATGTATATATGTTGATATGCTTTTATTAAGTTCTAAGCATCATTCTCTCAGCTCTTGTGTGTCACTGTCAAAAAAAAAATCCTAAAGGAAGAAAAATAAAGGTCTGATAACAATAAGCCCTGCCTGAGTTCAGCTCCTACGTTAGTTCAAAACCATGGAAAGCATTCAGCATCTAATAGGATTAAACTAAAGGAAAATACAAGAAGATAGTTAAAATTCTGCTCCAACTACTGGGAAAATTTAAAAGTGATATTTCCCCCCCCCCTAACTATAGCATCTCTAATCAGAAGAAGAAAAAACAATAAGTCAATGCAATATACAAACTACAGAAAGCTCTTAAACTAACCAACAGCTAGATGAATTAGCAAACTCCACTTTCACAGGATCCCTGCTTTATCCTCCACATAAATCTCTTCACTTTGCAGCAATACCAGCCCCTAGTGTTAATAACACAATGTCAGCAATTTTGCTAAGATTTATATAGGAAAACTACACTGAAAATTGCCTGGTCATTATACATTCCTTTAGAATCAATGAAACACTATAAATCTTGAAATACATTTGTGCTCATGTGATTCAGACATACTCCCTAAACGTACCCTGACATTCATTAGAGGATACTTAAGCGTGGTGTTGCAGAGAAAAAAAAATATAATAAAGTCTCTGTGTTAATTTTTTTTTTAACAGAGTACATACAGAGAATATTGCAAGTGCAGGGTTGGTAGATCTATTTGTCAGATGAAAATTAATAACTATTCCAAAATAGAACCAACCCTCCTGCTCCTCCATACCATGAGAGCAGTCACTTGGTCTAAAGTTTCACATTGGCCTATTTCTTATTAGCTGGGTTAAGCTGGCATCAAGGGGCTATCATCTGTCAAAATATCAGCAGGAGAAACAATTGACAAAGCCACCACTTGAGAATGTTGAGTAAACTGGGTAAAAAGCAGTGAAAGAAGTTAATGTGCAACCTGGCACACAGTACCAGCCCAAGCCGTGAGAACCACTTATGTGATAATTGGTCCCTCACAATATCTTCTGCTCTGTAAAACATTGTCTTGGGCTTGTCTTTCAGCGCAGGAACGGATCTCTTTGAGATGCAATGAAACAAACACCCACCTGAAAGCCCCCTCCAGCTGACAGGGGAGGAATTCAGGTGGGAAAGCTTGCTATTTCTGAACAGCTACAAACAGTTTCAGGTAACTCCAGACTCACCCAGGGTCAGCAGAAAAAAGCAAACCGTTTTTTGAAAGAAGCAGCAGCACATTTATATGCAGCCATTTATTCAGTTCAGACAGAAATGAGTAACCACTGGGATTCAAAGCATCTCCCTCTCCATTTTTATCCTCCTTGTTGTCCAGTGTTAAAAAGACCAAACCTTATTGTACTGACTGAGCATTACCAGGGGAAGAAACGTAAAACCAGGAATCAGAACAGAAAAAGAGAAAATTAACAGAGCTGGTCTGTCTACAAAGCAGGAACCCAGGCAGCAGAAATATTAGAAAGTATGAGCAGATTATGAAACATCTTGCAATACAGGTGTTTCTTAGGGCATCAAAGCGTCTCTCAGCCTTTCTTTATGTACATATGTATGCATATATATACATACATGTATCTACGAGTTTTTCAAAGTTGGGGGAGCAGAGGGCAGAGTGACTAAAATCAAAGCTAGTGAAGTATCACCATATTAACACTTGTAAGTGTTCGTATACATGTGCATTTTGAAAGATAGTGTTGCTGTGCAGAGGCAAGACTACAAGTCATCATCTGAAACCTACCCTTAAAGGACAGATGGTGCAAAAGCTTTAAGTGGAGGAGTGAAATTCACCCTATAAGGCAAATTATTTTGCTTTCTAAAGTTGGTTCACTTTGAGCTTGTAAAGTGACCTAGGAGACTGTTCTAAAATGGGATCTTCTTGAGAGAAAGAGTCTGATTTGTAGCTACTGGAAAATATGAAATCTGTGTATGTTTTGGCACATCTTTAGATTCTCAAGAGTCAAGAAACAGGCCTCTTTGTTTTTTAATGATTCAGAGAGTGGCAGCCAGTCCTTAAAAAGTGGGAGAACTCAATGTTTGTAGAGCAAATACGATTTCCTTTATGACAGAAAAGTTCCCGTAGCAGAATCTGTTATTTCTTGTGTTGTTTTAAAAAACAGTGATCCATGTTCAGGCTTGTTGCTAGAGCAAACATGTGGGCAAATGCTGTTCTCAAGAGATACACTCAATAGCAGGCCAGGTGTTCTTTTGTATGGATCTGGGCCTTGTCATATTAACAACTGTGGATGAATCATGACAAATTTCCTTCAGATTTCACCAAAGCTTATGATAGCCATAGTTTCCTACTCAGTTTGTACTAAATCAATCCCTGTTCCATCAAAAGCGCCATCCTTTTCATAAGCAGTCATATACTGACTGGTCTCTCAATATGTCAACGGAAAAGTAAAAGGACAAAGTGAGTGTTTGGTATCCAAGATTAATAATTACCGTTATGGGATTTCCTTTGATGAGATCACCCAGTGTCTCACAAAAACAGCAACACCACAGCCAGAACAACTACATGGAAATAAAAGAGATAAAAAGAAAGCACAAGATGAGACCAAAACTTGCTCCCATGTGAATAAGGCTTGTATATCCTGCCCTTATGCTTGATAACTAAGCCAGTTGTGAAGAGAACATTGTAAAGTCTGCTATACCTGGATCCTATTCAGGCACTGGGAGGGAATGAGAAGGCTCTCATTTGGGGACCCATGTCCATGTGCAGATGAAGAGGGTTCCCTGGGGCGAGCGTGCTGCAGCGCTGCACAGATTCCAGGTTGAGGATGCACCTGTAGACTGGAAATCCCCTTCCATGCTATCTTTAGGCATATATTTACTCAGATTAATAAAAGAGGTCCTAGAATTGAGCTCAAACACTGGACCTGTGAGCATCCATAATACATAAATGCCAGGTCACTCCCTGATTATATCCAGACTCCTCCAAGTAGCTCCCCTCCAGTACCATGCCCAGGCAAATACTGCTCTTTGGGTACTGCTCCCAAAGCAGCAGATTCAAGACATGGTTTGGCCACCTCAACAGTTCTGCCATGTTATCCCAGCAGGCTTTACACCCTCGACACTCCCACGTGCTCTTGTGACATCCCCCTGTGCATGTAGCACCGGCTTCATGCTATAAAAGCAACGTGCCTGAGAGTTGGAACACAACATCACTATGTTTCAGGCACTTGATACTGGAGAAAACACTCAAAGCTGTAAAACCCTCTGAGCACCCCACAGGGGTCACAGGAATTCCAGTTCAAAATGCCATGAAGCAGGAACATCACCCCTGCTCTGATAAGGAGCTAGCATGAATCAGTCTGTGCTGCTTGGCTTTGGGCACAGGGACTGCTCTCTACATCTCTTTTATTTAGAGATGTAGACACAGTGAAGGAGAAATGAGGCCTGTTAATTAAAAGGTTGTGGTTTTAGTCTCTAAAATCTGGGTTTTTTCATCCTCAGCTGCCACACTGAGGATTTCCCTTGTTCTGCCTTTCACCTGCCCTCCCTTTAACTGAACTAGGAAGGGCTTACAGGAAAAACAGGCAACCTTCTGTTTAAAGGATCTCAACTCTTGAGAGCAGAACATTGCTACAGCAGAATCACATTGGTCCTCAGTCAAGGCCTGACTGATTTTACCCCACTGCCTTCTGGACAGTGTAACTCCATTGACTTACTCCTGATTTACCACAGCGTAAGAGAGAAAACTTCACCTTCCTTTCTGTACCAAAGGAATATTTTTAGTGAACTGAATCCAGAGGAAATTAAGACTATTTTAGGCTTTGCCAACAGGTCAAAGAAGGCCGAGATGGTCTAATGATATAATTGTCAGTAAGAAAACCATAACTTTCTGCACCCTTTCCTAAGCCAATACTAGCACATGGAATGCTCAGCAGATGGAGTGGTAAAGAGATACACATCTGGAATGCAGGTGCTCCACCAGATATTTTGGTGGCATTCCAGCAGCTGGATTTCTCTGTAGGCATCCTCCACTGTTTATTGCCAAGAAAGAGGCTTGTCCCTAATTGGCATTAACAATAACAAGAATATCTCCTCCTCCCTAACAAGCTAAAAACTGGAGTCAGTCATACACGTCACTCTGCTTCCCTTTATTCTAACTCTCTTAGGATTAGACCACCCTCCTCTTCATCTGCTTGGCAGACTGCTACACTGAGGTGGATATCACGGCCACCACCAGTTGTATTGCTTGTCAGTTCTTCAGCTGAGCATATTTTTTATTCCTCAGCAGCTGGGAAAAACCAGGAGAGCAACAGTGGCTTCTTGAAACTTGAATTTATTCAGCTTTACCGGTAGCTTTCAAAGTTTGACTATCATCTGCTGTGCTAGTGTTTCTGCAGTGGAGGGGGGGGATTTACTAGAAGCCTTTTCAGATAGGATAGGTCTAAATATAACCACACAAAACAAATATATCTCTTCAGAGATTGGCCCCACTAATTCATCTAGCCATACACCCAGTCTGAGCTCTGCTAAGCAGCTTCAGTACTTTTACCAGTGAAGATACATGTCTATCTTTAAAGCAAGGCCGAAGTTGATGCACATGCTCTGTAGCACACTCCAGCCACTGCAGAAATGCATGTTACCCTGAAAGTATGCCATAGTTCCACAAAGAAAGTATAAGGAAAAATGGAATTGACTTGTTTAACCAACACATCAGTTTAGCTGGTTGCTAATACATATTTCAGAATACCTTTTATTTTTCACGCCACTTATATTTTCATTCTCAAAGGTATTAAGAACCGTAGATATTTAAAATGCAGTTTCTTATTTCAAAACCTTAAACAAGCTACATAAAACCTGCCATGAATATCTGGAATGCTCCATCTGAAGGTCTCTCCCTAAAGAACAGAGACTTGCCTCAAGCAAAGAGTGGGGTATTTTATTTTAAAGGATTTGTGGCATCCTGCTACTGCTTTGCATCTGTAACACCTTTAAGAATTTAGCTGGATACAAAGGCTAATTCATTACAAAGAGTCAGTAAAGTTCAAATATTAGGATCTTGATTAATCTTCCCAAATTGTTGTGTTATTACAAAATATATACTGAGTAAAATTTTTTTTATAATAGACCTATAGAAAGAAAAATATTAAAAAGTCTGTGGTTGTTCAACAACAGTTATTAGAAAGAATTGCTTTGCACTCACTCTCAGCACCACAAGAAAGTTTGTAAAGCCCCTCTATTGTGCAAATTTTGGTTTCACATTGGTTGAACTTGTGGCCATCTGTGACTGAGATGGCCACATGAATAGTAATGTCTGAACATACAATGAGCACCAGAGGCGATCATTTACTAATTCACCATTGTAAAGATAACCCACCTATAATTTACAGGTAACCCTGAGACACGCAGCAATTGTGAGCACTGTTACTGTGTTGGTGCTACACATACACTTACTGCTGCAACGAAGGTCACAGCCTTGCCCAACGGGAAGAATGATCCAGCTTTTCAGGTACTCACCCAAGCATTAGGAAACCATCAGAGATATCCCGCATTACACCACTTTAAAATGCCAACTATGGGTACCTAAAGTTACTTGCCGCAGTTACTATGGTGTGTAAAGTCAAAAGACCATTAGGTGATTCAGATATCCCTGCTCAGGCATGAAGAAAAGGTAGTTAGGGTGCCCAAGTTCAGCACCACAACAGAGATCTTAATTTTTCTTCCAAAAAAATAATTGTTGCCATAGTGGTAAATTATTTGAATGAAAAAAGGTTTTATCCTCATAACATTGTGAAAGCATCAAGTATCAGTGGTCCCAGACTTTCTCATAGAGCAAGAAGATGGAGAACTTAACATCAAAATAAACTATGTTTAGAATAAATGAAAAGCCACAGGATGATCCCATTGAAAGCTTATTAAAAACAGAAAGCAGAGCCCAAACTGTTTGTTGTTTTTTTAAAAAAGCTAGAAACCTAAATTTACTTTCCCAGGTCAAGATTTAGTTTCTCAAAGGCCCAAGGAATCTCAGTTTTTACCATACTGTTTATACTACAACAGCTACTGCAGGCATCCATGAGAGGTCTGCAACTCCTTGGCTTTCTTATGAGGATGGAGGCTGCAGTGGGGAAAAAAGAAGCTGTTTTGACTTTTGCCACTTAGAAATGGTCCTTCGAGAAAATTCACTCAGATTGGCATTGCTAGATCACAGCTGATCACTTCTGTCAATCCCAGGTGACCTCAGTAACTACACTGTCATGGTATCCAACAGGAGAAAACAAATATATAAAAGGAGAGAGAATCAAGTAATTTTCTCAGGGATCTGAACAAAAGGAGTATCTGTCTTCTGTGACTAACAGCTGAGACACTGAGGGTCAAAAGCAGTTTATTTCACCACATAACATTAACGATGGGATGCTTTGACTATGCTATCCCTTGACCCATTCTATTAGTGGAAAGCTTCTTAAGACTTTCGTATTCTCCAAGGCCTCCCTTTTTCTTGACCTGGACTGAAACTACATACCATACCACAAACGTATACTGTTTCAGGCACTTAGATAGTTTTACAATTCCAGGCTGTGATCAATTACTGACTATTTGAGATTTATAACAAGTGCTTTTTCCACAGAACTGAAATCTGATGGTGACTTCAACTAGGAACTCCACTAAAGCTGAAGAACTGATATTTAAAGAAGAGGCTCCAAATGGATCCATATTTCAAGATCTAGCAAACTCAGAATTGAACACTTTTGTGCCAAACTTATTCAAACAAACACTGTTAAAGGCTGAATCAATTACAGTAGGACTTGTGTACGTAAAAAAGTTACATGAAGATAGGATATGAAAGTAGTTATACTGCAGATACACTGGTATAGTTGCACATATTTAAACACTGACAGGCTGAAAGAGTTGGGGTTGTTCAGCCTGGAGAACAGAAGGCTCCGAGGAGATCTTATAACGGCCTCCCAGTACCTGAAGGGGGCCTACAGAAGAGATGGGAAAGGACTCTTTATCAGGGACTGTAGCGATAGGATGAGGGGTAATGGTTTTAAATTGAAAGAGGGGAGATTTAGATACTAGAAAGAAATTCTTCACTATGAGCGTGGTGAGGCACTGGAACAAGTTGCCCAGAGAAGTTGTGGATGCCCCATCCCTGGAAGAGTTCAAGGTTGAATAGGGCTTTGAGTAATCTGGTCTAGTGGAAAGTGTCCCTGCCCGTGGCAGGGGGGTTGGAACTCAATGATCTTTAAGGTCCCTTCCAACTCAAACCATTCTATGATTTATTCTACCCCTCTTTTTCAGATTATTTTTTGACACTGAGGAAATAGCTTAAACCAAGACAGTCATATTATGGAAGAAGAGGCCTGGATCAGTGAATAATTAGTGCCTTTAAATTAGAAGGGTGTTCTCATGCTCAAGAGCAGACAATAGTCAGTTCCACAGGATACATCTACTCACATAAGACCACTTCACCAGGCTACTTATGTCATTAGGTTCCTAACTTTGGCACAACAGTTAGGTGCCTGAAGTTGCATGGGATGAATACAGACCTAGAATATCCAGAGAGGGAATTACAGTAACATAGGACCACAGTCATCCAATCTCCATACCCACTAGTAAAAGGGACTTCATGTAGAGTCAAAATCTAATTTACCTCAGGTCCATGCAATGGTGCAACACCACATCAATGTGTGGAAACGTTCAAGCTAGCTTGAAATAATGTCTACAGAGCCAGAAGCAGTATATCTTTATACCAGTGTGGTATTTCTAACACAGTAAATAGCCACGATAAGACACAGATGCAAAGCATCATGTTAATGTGAATTTTCTTCTTCTGAAAGACAAATGCGGGATACTTGCACTGAACTGTGAAGGTAACGCATCTCACTGGGAACCTCCTGCTCTAACAGCATGAGGATGTGGTCATGCCCTTAGGAGGGCTTTCATTACTCAACCAAGTTATATTTTAATACAGCACACAATGAGAGCTGTGTGAATAAAATCTATACTAAGACAGACTGAAAAGTTGGGATTGCAATCCACCTAGCAAAACTACAGGAACAGGGAGGAGGTGTCATTTCTGTTTTAGAACGAATATGTGTCATTTCTTCTGCAGAAATGCCTACAGATTTTCCAATGAGAAGAGATAGCCTGCATTCAAGAGTGGCTCAGCACCATCTTTCTTTCAAAATTATCTATTTCAGAAATACAAGATTCCAATCAAAGATTCCTGTAAGCAATAAGTGTTGTTAACCGTTAGACACTTTGAAAGCTCTCGTATTAAGTATTTCAATAAAATTGTAAAATTTAGTAACGAGTTACACCTCGCATGACCACAATGAAATGAAGTATCCTTTTCCCCAGTTAAGAAACAATACAGAGAAATCATCTGGGGTTAAGATGCAGGCCAGGGTGTGGGTAAAACACTGTGTTTCCATTGTGTAGGTAAATATGGGTCCAAATGAGAGGCTCGTGGTCACATGCGAAGTCTGTCCTGAAGTTGCAACTAAAATCTCTCAACTTCCTGCACTGTATTTTTCCTGCCCAGCCTAAATTCTCATTCGCCCTAAGACCCCTTAATCATCAAATAAAAGTTACTCCAAATGAACAAACTAATCGCATGGCCTTGAGGATTACAGTGATTCTCAAGAATATATATATTTCCTTCTCAACCCCCATCCCATCTTTTTAAAGCATTGTAAAGAATTTTTAAGAGAATGCTCTGCAAAAGACCAAGTGAATTGCCTTGTTTTTCTGACATACATCTGTAACCCATCTTGCTATTTCTGAACACAAACAATTTTGTGCACAAAGATACTGAAAATTCCTTTCTTCCCCTGTGACTGCACTGGTTTTATATGCCCCTACCGTTACATCTCAGTAGTTCTAGGACCAAACCTGTCACATTGCAAATACAACATATCTTGATGGGCCATACAGACGTACTCCAAGTGTTCAGGATCTGACTCAAAGTCATATGCAGCTGGCTTTCTTGGCTAACTCTCACCCTCTTGGAGTTTTATTTTTGATGTTTGCAACACTCTTCAGCACATGTAGGTAACAGACCATGTAAATATAAAGCATTTTTGTAAGAACAGATCTGGATGTCCTCAATTACAATGCTTTCATCCTTGCATTCCCAGTGATTTCCTTGAAACCAAATATATTGCTTTTCACAGGTATTTCCAAATCTGCTCCATAATGGGGAATGAAGAGTAGAGCCAGTAAAATTTTTCAGCTGGAAAAATTTCCCATAAAAAGTCAAGGCTTCCTTGAAAATGAAATTTTTCATAGCACTCAAGAGTTACATTTATCAGAGTTGAAGGCCCAGAATTTTCTATTAACTTCACAAACACTCACTTCAGTATGATTCTATCCAGGCTTTTAAAAATATCACAAACACAGTGTGGACATTTATAGTGAGAATTAAATCTGACAGGAAAGGCTATATTTTCTATCACATTAAAAATGTAAGAATTATTTTTCCTGCCTTATTACTTTCAATTTTTCTAACCCAGTATGTATAAAGACAGCATTCAGATTGTTTAAAGGACGCTAATTATTATCAAAGTCTTTTCAGTAAGGAAGCATTTAGGAGCTCTGAATGGGTCTGAGATCTTTGTATCCAAAAGATTAACTTTCTGATCCCATCATCCTGCTGTGGAAAGGCCTGAGTTGTTGCACAGGATGGGCTGCGAAGGGTCTGTCTCATCTCTCTGACCTACAGAGGCTCCCTGACAACTAAGAGCTGGAATACTTGATGGTAATCGTCTTACTGAACTCTTCCGTTAAGCGCAGTATTATCTTATTCTCTCTGCCCAGAAATAGTAGATTTCCAATTTTTTTCTCCCATGCCAGTGGAGGTAAAGGATGTTTTGGTACTTCAACACAGGTCTCAAACATTTCTTTAGTTCTTTCTTCCCAATTTCCTAACGTTCAGCTGTTGTCGCTTTGCAGGTGGATGGGTTGCCCAGCTGTCACTCCCTACAGAGGTTTTGTACAAGTGGAGTCAGATTTTTCTTGCTTTTTTTCCCTCATTGAATTTTCATGGATGTTATTTGCCAAGGTTTGAGACACAGTAATTCATTGAATAAAGTCCTATTGCGTCTACCCATCAGCATGTGTGCTAAAGAAGCCAAGCCCTCTCTGGGTGCATTCCCAAACTTCATCAGGCTAGATACAAATGTGCACCATTTTACTGCTTGGCTTATTAGTTCTAAAATATCCAGATTCTTTACCTCATTTTGGCATTGAAAAGCTGGGAGGAGGGCTTTTAACTGAACATATATTACAAAAACACTACATTTAAGCCTCCTTTATATTGGAATGGAGAACTGACCCCAAATTCTTCTGAGCTGTAATGAAAAAAGGTTCACTACATGACTCAATGTGTCACACTCTCTCTACATTTGGTGGGGTGCTTCACCTTTATTACATATGTTACAATATTTTTAAATTCAGAGCATACACTCCACACCAGGATCCAATCTGACTTGCTCTTTCTTTACTTGCCTATTTAATACTGAGATGAATAATATGGGTGCACTTTTTTTTTTTAATTAACATTTTTCTTGCTACTAGAACAGCTGGGCAAACCGATCATTCTCATTTTTCTAAAAATTGTTCTTTTAATAATATTTCTGTTTAATAGTATGATCTCAGACTAGAGTTTATTGCTGCTCTTTTTTCTTTTCTTTACAAGATTTCTTTTAAACCTGTTATTTTAAGTGCATGTAAATAGTTGTTCTTCATTTCAATTTGATATTTGCTAATCCTGAGCAAGTAAGAACAATATACTTCATTCATACTTGTCAATACATGGAAGTATTAATAAATACACCTTTTCACATTCAGCGTCCTATACCGGTTTCCAGTTTTCTCTAAAAGGTTTAACACCAGGTAATTCAAAGCTTCTAAGGCCAAAAGGGCCAGCCATAATTATTAACAGGTACTCAGGAGACTACTAGGAATTATGAGTTAATGTCTTTCATGTGTCTTGACTTCTGGAGAGGATTCCCTGCTTTAAGATGAAGCTGGGTATTTATTAAAGAAGTCGCACAAATTGATGAGGCGTCTTAGGTTTCACAGTTGCATTCAAACCACGTGCTCCCTAAGCTTCATACTACTGACCTCTTGTCTCTTCCATCCTATCTGCCATCCTTCGATTTGTAGGCAGGTTCCCACACAGCACATATTATTCATTATCCTAGCTGCCTGCTGGGCTGGACTCTACATAGGCTCCTGGCTGTAATTCATTTTTAGATGTCAGTTTTTAAGACATGAAATGAACAAAGTCAAAGGCTTGATGCCATGCCTGTTCTGAGCTTGCCTCATCATTCTGATCAGATCTCCTGCACAGACTCTGCAAATTCACTTTTGGCACACCTCTCTATAGATCCTGATGGAGTAGTCGCTGGATCTGACCTGCTTCTAAGCTATCTTCACAGGAAGAACCTAGCAGCATGCCATTACAAGATACCCAACTGTTGATGTAAGCTTCTTCCCAGATCTACTTACTGTTTCCCTTATAAGATTGGAAACTGGGAAGTATCTATTGTTGCTGTGCCAGAGACACTCATCAGATTAAATATTTCATTGCACAAGGTGCCATACAGAACCATATAAAAATATGGTCCTTATTCAGTCTAAATTACTTTGAAGGAAGAGGATAACTTTAGTTTAAGAAATAACATCATCGCACAAAGTATCTGGAAGCATGCTCATGGATCTGGATTTCTTTCCACATGCTTTTTTGGCAAAATTGAGTTTGGAAGTAGAATTCAGCTGATCAGTCTATGCTGAGTAAACTGTCATCCTTCCTAGTCAGTAGGAAAAGTTATGCAGCTGTTTCCAGGGCAGCTGTATAAATTCAACTAAGTCACAGGAAAAGCTTTTTATTCATTATAATATGGCCTGAGGCAAAATAAAGCTGAAGTTATTAAACTGTAACTAAAAGCTAGCCACAGTAAAATATATTGAAGTCAAGATTAAAAGCACATACAGAGTATGAACTCCTGCTATGGAGGGTGGAGGTTAACAGAGAAGAAAAACCTAATTCTGCAGTGAAAAACTGAAATTCCTAAAATCTCTGTTCACGTAGCCAAGTGGATTCTGGGGTTTGAAAACTGATATTAAATGTCTGCATCACTCAAAAGAAGAGAGAATCAATCCAGTAATTTTCACTTATAAAACCAACAACAATAGCATGTTCTTTCAATCATGACCTTGATAACTTTTTTTAAGAGCTTCAGACAGCACCCTATGTCAAACTGTAGTTTTTTCATGGCAGGGTTGAACTGTTTTGAAAATGCAACAGTTGGCCACGATAAACCTTTATCTTCATTTACCCATTGTTACTTGTATTTTTGTAGCCTCCTGGTAGCAAGAGGTCACATTTCCATGAAGATAAATTCCTTATTAGACCCAACTGTGGTCTGAGGTCATTGCATATCTGTGCCAGGACAGACTTAGAAGTGACGGTGAATAGGAAGTTTTTTGTGTTGTATTGTCCTGGCTTATTGCAGCCGGAGCCAGACAGCGTTAGGACCAATATCAGCATGGGCTAAAGCAGACATATCTTTCCAGTTGCTCATCACACAACAATGAGTAAATAAACACTGTCCTCCATCCAGACTGAGCTGTCAGCCCAATTAGGCATGAGAATGTCCTAACGCACCATGTTTCCTATATCTTCACCTACAGTGTCTATCACTCGTATGCCTGGGGTGATTTCAGATAGACATGGCTGCATTTAAACACAGCTATGCTGCTGGCAGGGGTCAGGCCTGCTGTGTCAACACTAATCCTTCCTGTCCACTATCAGCTAGTTTGACGTTTGATTTGTGTCAAGTTTCTGTGTCCACTGGAAGCCAAATATCACAGCTCTGAGATAACACTTTGCCCCACTTTCCTCCAATCACTGAATAATTTCGTATTTTCTCTCCTCATACTCTGAATCAAGGGGATCACAAGTTACTAAAGCGAAGTAGCATATGTCTGAGAAATTACACTAGAATGGACACCGTTTCATTTCATATCATTCAGTGGCAGGTACTAAAGAAAACAGAATGTCCTCAAGTACAAGAATTTTATGCCTGACATTTTGAACATCTCATTGAAGTGGGCTCTGTTTTTATCCAGTGCAATGGAGTAGGGTCTAATATAACACTGATTTCTATATACATATTAAAATCTGACATAAAATAAGGTCAGCCACTCAGTACAGGATATCTCAATGTTCACGTCAGACTTGTAAGCGAAGCCAAAGGCTTCTCTCACCCCCTCCAACTCCACCGAGCAGTTTGTTATGACTCTGTGATAAAGATCAGTATCTACTGAAAGATAAGCCAGGACCACCACCAAATTGGGCCTTCAAAGCATGCTGAACTGCATTATACCACAGTGTGAAAGGATATGCCTGTCATGAAGGTGCCAGCTCTTGTCAGAAGGCTGTTCCTCCTATTTTTGCACCAGAGGAGGACTTTCTCATGAGCCCCAGTAGCCGTCGGCTGAGCAGTTAACTGTATGCTGCACCATACGCAATGTATACGCTCTGGCATACGTGGTGATCAGCTGTGACACTGGGTAATTCTGAACTGCAAAATCTCCACATACACAGTTTTCAAACCAAGTTAATTTTTCATGTGTAGGAACATTTTATTCTTCAGGTGGACAGATACAGGTAAATATGAGTAAAATTTGCCTAACAAAGAGCACCTGAGTAAGTTGCCTGACTCAGGGGCATGTTTACTGTACGGGTATAAATCCATGTGAGAAAAAGGAGCATAACATTCCTGAAAATTAAGCCATTTCTTAACAATAAATAAAAAGAAAAAGGTATTTACATGTCTAGATACTTATTTATACCACCCTAACCAGTCACCTAAGCCAGCAGTACTGTAACACAGCACAATAACCCTCTTCTCTTCTCTTCTGTCATTTACACCGACACTTCCAAAATCAAAATTTTTCCCTCAAGGAAATGACGTAACCAAATTTCATATTTGTGTTAAAAAATAAAAACTCTCCCATCTGTATTATCAAAGCCATGAAATTTGAAAGTCTTTTAGACTTAGTTACAGAATATGAGCAAAAAAGACACTACAAAATATATGAGCATGCGTATGTGATACAGTCACTACGGATATAATTATATATTATATGCAAATAAAAATTTAAATATATTGCAACGGAGGTTTAGTAAACAAAATGTTTACTAAACATACTGTGCCCTTGGGAAATAGTATAGTGCCAACAGTAAACAGTAGGGCTCTTTGTTGAATGGGTTTGTCTTCACAACATGAGTTAGTTACCCCTTATTCTAAATGTTTCAGCTCTTTCAAATTTAAGGGATAGATTATAACATAAGAGCTTCTCCCTTACACCCAAGTTACTAAATCACTCCAGCCTTTCACACGCATCAAACCACATAAGACTTGCGGTGGCGAAGCACCCCAGGAAAAAAATGTGCCCTTTCCATCTCTGATGACAAAATCTGACCTTGATTTCATTTGAGTCTCTGGGAAGGATTAAGCTTGGGTTAGAAAAATCCAAAAGGCAAACATTTCTTCTAAATTCTCAACTGGTAGCAAAATACAAATATGCACTCAAAAAAAAAAAAAAAAAAGGGCTAGAGCTCCAAAACCAAAACAAAAATTACAAAAAATAAAGAACCTGAAAAAGTTGAACATAAATACTTAGAGTAAAATGAAGAGGTTTTAAGCTACAAGAGAAGTTTAAAACCACACAACAACCACCCTTATCAATCTCACCAGAGAGATATAAATGCTTTGCTATCTCACCAGTAGCAGTAGGTAAGGTCACACTCATTCCCAGATATATTTCCATTTGCCTGATTCTGTTCTTGCACATACCATGCTAAATCTTTCAAAGTGCTCAGCCTTCTAAAGTCACAGTGAGAGTCATTGGCTCAACTGCAGTTTGCTACCCAAAATCCACCTTGATTTCTATGGGAATTCAAATAGCTACCAAAAAAAAAATCTTTCAAAGTGCTCAGCCTTCTAAAGTCACAGTGAGAGTCATTGGCTCAACTGCAGTTTGCTACCCAAAATTCACCTTGATTTCTATGAGAATTCAAATAGCTACCAAAAAAAAAAAAAAGGAAAAATAAAGAACAAAAGTCTAGATGGAAGAGCACTTCAGTGGTTAAAATCCAGATATCAGGAAAAATAATCACATTATTTTTCCCTTCCATGAAAGTGGAGACTATATTAGAATGTACATGCCATGCTTTCTTGGTTCTGTAGGTTAAACGGTCCTCAGGCGATGATGTTATTTACATAGTCTGCTTCAGTAAGTAGGCTGGTCTAGCTGATCTCTGAGATCCTTTCCAACCTGAACTGTTCTACAATCCTATATAAATGAAGACTCAGGTCTTTATCTGGAGACAAGGGACTGCATGTGACTGTAGAATCGGAACCTGTGGAAATGTAATGTGAACTTTGGGGTTTTTTTTGTTATCAGTAGTTTTGAGTTCTTCATCTACTGGCTTGATGTTTCTGAGTGTTTCTCTCGATTCTTTTGGTCACAGGTTGTTTCCCTTTTACTCACCAAACCTTTAACTTCTTGCTGTCAACAGTTTGTAGTTCAGCATACCTTACTGCCACTCACAAATGAATTATTTATAAGTAAAGCTCAAATATATACTTGCTGTAGCCTGTTCGAGTGGATCTAGTGTTTCTCTTTGGTTTGAAGAGTGCTTTTCAAGGTGTCTCTTTGGCATTCTGCTTGGTGCTGGACCATTGTGGTGACAGACCAGAAAGTCTGTGAAGGAAAGAATTTGTTGTGGACTCTGATGTGAAAGGGCAAGAAACTGGAACTGGTCATAAAGCATGCAAGAAATTGAGGGATTAGAAGAATTAGAACCTCTGACTAACAGGAAATTGTATATACGCTGACCTGTGCTGTGTCTGGCCTACACCTACAACACCAAACACAAACAAGATGAAGCTCTAGTACATACACATGGTACAATACTGGTACTCAGGTGATAATTTAAACTTGACTCATCATGTCTTAATCACAGGTGAGCCATCTAAAAAAATCAATCTACTGGATTTTAGGCCTTCCAAACCATTACTTGATAATGCTCATTTTTAGTCATTTCTCTGTTACTAACCGCTAAGATACACATAAGCAAAAGTGGTATGTTATTAAGCAGAAGGAAGGAAGGAAAGCAGAAGAGATCCACAACAAAGATTGAACCAAAGCAAAAAGAAAGTTTACACAATCCTTTTTGCTCCATGCAAACTGCAGGTCAGCTACTCCCTTTTCAAAGTAGACATTTGAAATGGGAAACTTCCCTTGAACAATCAAGAATATCAACCCTTCTCTTTTTAAATTTTAATTTCTCCATTTTCCTTATTGTGTGGAAAATTGTTAGTCCTCATATCTGCTATCAAAGAGGTGGATATGGACAATAATAATGCTTCTGTCTCTATCTAGGATAATGTATCAAAGATCATAGCTGAGGGCAGGCAAGAGGCTTGATCTTCCAGGAGTGGCTGGAGAAGACAGAGGACTAGAGGGAGCTTCAAGTCTGTCACACATCCTTAATGTAGAAGATTAAATTATCTGTGTTGCATAAGGGACAGGAACACGCTTCTCTTTGCTCCCCTTGAAAGCAAGAAGGGAAAGGAGGAGCTGAAGCAGGAGTTCACCTGCTCTCTGGATTGCTCCTGGAGCAGGATGGTTATATATTACCTACTGCTTGCAGCCTGGGCATAAGGTAGTTGCGACCAATGTCATTTTCTTAAGAATTTATCTCGTCCACTCAGATGAGCATTTCTTTCAAAAGCCATCCCAAAAGAATTGTGCTATTCTAGGAAAAGGGAACACATGAGACAATGATCCACTCTATAGAGCAAAGACTATCAGTAAAAATGCTGTGAAACCTGACTCAACTCAACTGGGCCACAGCTGCAATGGTGGAAAACACAAGCGGCAACACAACCTATATGAAGCACATCTACTATGTACTTTGACAAGAGTGGTTGTTGGGATCCTTCACACAAGTCACTCCTGTGCCAACACTGAACATAAACTTTTGGGTGGACTATGAAGCCAGTCATTTTAAGGCATAAGCTTTCACTGAAAATATTTTGTCACTTGATCTTCAAGTGCTGATGTCCTTCATTACAGCTGTTAGTACATAACAGGGAGCACAACAATGGGACCAGAATGGACTTGTCCCTGTGCTGAGAGGTTTACAAACGATGTTCCTTGGCTCTTTCGCGAGCAATTCAGAATTTCTTGAGGTTTTCCAGCTGCTTTTAGATCACTAGTTCATCTAAGTCACAACATGGCCTAACCAGCCCCTTTTCCCAGACAGGAACTGGAACACATGGCTTGTGGTTGCGGTAAATTAATAAGGGGGTGAAAAGAAAAAAAAAGGGACTTTTCCCATGTGTTTTACAACACTGCAAATCTGTCCACCATCCAGTTCATTTGTAGTGTAGCATTTTCTTGCCAATCATTCCTGTGCTCACTTGCTGTATGATATAACACTATGCTCTCTCTCCCTCCAAATTTTATTTTTAATGAGTTCTCTGAATTTCAGAAGGACAGATACTGATGATGTAAGCTGGTGTCACTCCACTGTAGATTTTTAAATCGGATCCAGATCTGCTTCTAAAATATGTATTTAAATAATACTATGTATGAGGAATTCCCAACTTGTAATGTACATAGCCTTAGGCCATAATTATTGCCTCTATTTGCATAAGAACATTTACATAGCTATGCAATAAAAATGCTCAGGAAGGAAGTATCTTTACAGACTGAATTTCACTTTACATAAGTATATCACAAATTAGGCCCAAAATTCATACCTTGGGAAAAGACAATACAGCATTATAAATTCTTAAAAAGCAGCATTTCTCAAAGATTAAAGATTCCCACTAAAATGCAGGATTTCCTGAAACAAACTTTACAACAAAAAAAGCCTGTGTTGTCTTTTTAAACTACATCCTCATCACTATCATTTATTTGTCAGTACAAGTACCATTAGAATTTTTTTTGCGGTGTTTCTTCATGATTATCATCGGAATTTCCCTGGAAACCACTTTCCATTCATTTCTGCAGGCCTGAGGAGTGTGAGCAGAACTGACAAATCTTAGAAACATGCTGTGAAGCAGCACAGCAACTCTTCATTCTTTGGCAAAGCTTTGGTCAGTCTGTGGTTCATGTAGTCCGAGAAACCATTTAAGCATCATTCAAAATTACAGTGATTAAGAGTTACATTTCAGCAGAGGAAACCTAAAAGGCTGTATAACTAGTTTTCCCACAGTCCATGAATCCAAAACTTACATCTTAGTGTAGTCTCACCTTCCCCCTTTTGTACAGCTGATCAACATTTGTAGCCAGCCTATCTGTTGTCTACCAAAGGATGTGGCCCTACCTCAGTGTGATTTTAAGTAAGGGAAAGAAATCACCAACTGCCTAAAGTTCACCAGAATACATTGGGGAATTTATTTAACTTGTAAATAAAAGGCCTTGCCATGGCCCTTGACAATCACTCCGGCATTGCTAGCCCCTCGGATACTCAGGCCTGCGTGTTCTCAGGAATCTCATCTAGGCAAAGTATGAGATCAGGCTCCGGGACTCAATCCAAAAATCCACTGAAATCCATGAAAATAATCCCACTCACTCGCTGCAGTTAGCGTGGGAAACCAAACCTCTCTGAATGCACCTGAAGTATATCCACAGTCAAGTACTTAATCTCCATGCATATATCTTAAAACCATAGGTGTCCGCTTATTCATATTCCGTGCATTTACCATAACACATCACAAGATCCACTTTTCATCCAAGATGTGATTTAAGCAGATGATAATTGTTGGCAGTAAAATCACGTATTATGGTCATGCCCAAAATTCATGTTTGTTGTGCCAAGCATTACATATCATTAATATGTTTGTCATGTGTAATTTGTCCCATATACATTATCATGCCTCCTTCTCAACTGCTCTTCAGTGCAAGCCACGACACCACAACTAAAACCAGTATTTGTTGATAGGTTTATAACACACAAAGGCTGGTCCAAATCTAGACCAGTCATTTACTAGAGAGACTGTACTCAGACTTCACCAATTATTAGAAAATAATGCTTAATAAACCATAAAATATAATGTGAAGAGAAAAGAATGAAAGAACTTGCTACTGATAAGCTGCAACTTACACAATTGCTGCATGCCTTTAAATGGGCTCCACCAGCTTCTCATATACAACCTCTTCCTTGTGTTTTATCAGCAATCTGCACTGTGCAGCCACTTAGCAGAATAATTTCTGAGACCAAAGGCAATCTGTACACAACAATGTATACTTACTATGGCCACCAAAGAAAAAAATATAAATTACAACAATGACTAAAAATAATGAAGGCAAAATTCTCATGCTATAAATATGGAGGCTTCTAAAAATTAAGCCATAATGTTGAATTTATTCCTGGGAGCCAAAGGTTGTAAAGCTGTCTGCACAGGGAGGTGACCATCTTAACAAGGCTCCAAAAGGAGTCACAGATCTCTGTTGGTGTTGGGAATATCTGAGTTTGTCATAACCCTGAATGCTAATGTGAGTATTGGGATGGTTATTAAATCTCATGTCTTGAAGCTTAAGCCAGACAGTAATTGCAGGGAATCTCTGAGGTGGTCAACACTGAGGAACAGATTATCCCACATCTTGCTATTGTGAACCTTGAGACCTTCTACATTTGGTTATTAGCAGAAACAGGTTACAGGACCAAGTGAATCTTTGGTGTGATGTAGTTCTTATATCTATAGTGCTCTTGCACAAAAAGGAGGTCTGAGCACATCTGAAGGCTACATTATGTATATGGTATCACAAACGGTCAGGTGAATTGGCCCTCCTTACCTGTAGATATACTGCTTGCCCTTTGGGAAACATACATATGATTAGCTTGCACAACTAGTTGTATAAAAAGAGATGAAAAATGTAATAAAACAGGCAAAACATGGGGAAGTCGCCTTTAAGAAAAGATGATTTCTTTTGCCTTTCTCAGCATTGGATTTTATTCTGCAATTCACGCATGCATTTTTAATATCCTTTTTTTTAGCTTTATACTTTTCACTGTAGCAGGAAACAAAAGGCTGGTCAAGAAGATATCCATGCAGTGAGTTAAAAAGTGATTGGAGAAAGTTATTCTAAATTTCAAATAGAGATATTTTTAAAACTCTTATTGAGTGGCTGGTCCTGACTTTCTTCTTTTGCCCTCCCAAACTTTAACTTAGGCCTGCAATAAAAAATATCCTAAGGAATTCTGAGACATGAATCTTCCATATGGGCACAAAATAAGGTACTTACAGATACATGCATACCTTCAGTTGCGTCATGAAGGAGGTGGTTAAATTGCTACAGGCTTCAAATTCAGTGTTTTATGGTAATGGGAAACTATACAATATGCTCTTGAAATGCAGTTTGAAATGATTGATAAAGCTTTAGTCTGACTGAACACATACAGTAGATAGATTAAGCGTCTGGCTTATCTGTCTGGTCCTGGGTGTTCATCAGTCAACCTAACTAACAAGCTAAAACTCAGGATTGTGGTCAGCAAGTTCATATTCATCTAAAAATATGGGGTCTGCAGCGAGCTCTTTCACACAAAGAGAGCACATTGAATCTGTTTAATGCTTGCTTACCCCTGCTAATGCTCTCCAGCTAGGAAAGGAAAAAACTGTGGACTTGAGAAGCAAGCTCACCCCTTGCATTTACTTCCCCCTTCATTACTTTTTAACATCACTTTAAGTAACAACTGCTGAAACCCATTAACAAAATCATTTTATGGTGCCAGAAATCTCAATAGCTCATAAAATTGTATTATGAACCATGTTAAATTTTGCACAAGTCAAATGTGATTTAATGGCTTTTAATCAAAACACTGGTGTTTTCTGTGTGGCTAGTTGCCTTCCAGCTTGGTACACAAAACAGCTTCAAAGTAAAGACCCAGCTCATAAAGGTGAAGTGAGGTAAGAAATGTGTGGTGTAGAAAATCTAGGTACAAACTCCCAGCTGGTGTAAAGCAGTACAATGCCACAGTTCTCATGAAATCCCAGCTGCCATAGCAAAAAGGTGAAGGAAGTACATTTAGAATCAGTGGCGTCACCAATAACTCTAATTTCACTAATTTAAAGGATGCAACTATCAATATTTTCATAAGTCAAACAAGTGATTTAAGTTGGATTCTGAGCTAAAGAAAATTCAAAGAATGTACTATGGACCATATGAACAATTCAGCACAAGATGAGCCTATTTTGAAAGATCAGCTTCCTCCTCCCTGCCACCATTCACCACTTTGAGGCTGGGGGGTGGGTGGGGCGGTGTGATAAAAAAGAAAGGAGAAAAAAAAAAAGGATCAGTGAACTCCAAACCCCTTTGCTGTTAATCCGTGCTGAGTTTCAAACAAGCCTGTGGAAGGACAAGACCTGAAAAGGTACTCGCAATAAAAGAGGCAATGGACACAAAAGTATATGCTGCTAATTAAAAACTTAAAATTATATCACAATGACTTTAAATGAGAATGATCTCAGTCTAATCACATAATACTTTCTTTTGTGCTCTAGGTCACGCCGTCACTCAGATGCAGCATTCAGGAAGCACATTTCATTAGACCAAATAAAGCTTCAATCATGTGTAAAATTTCCAACTTGAATAGGCAGCCATCATATCATTCATCAGTCTAGATGTATTTAATGGGTGTAATTTCTTCCTCATATTTCTGTGTTGATTGTTTCATTTCCATTATAGAAATCTTTCAAGATTGCTCTTTTTGCTGTTCTTTTGGTCAGGATAAATAATGCTTTTTAAAATGTATCCCAAATACATTCGTCTTTGCTTGTCAAAAAAATTGGGTGATTGAGATAAACTTAAACCAAGACACAGAGAAAAACAACAAAGCCAAAACAAAACACACACCACCCTCCATCCCCCCAGGAATCAGATGATATTACCCATACTTGCATGTCTTGCAATAAATAATTATGCTTAATCAAAAACAAATTGAGCAGTCTTGTTCAAACACAACAGCCCCCTGTGGATTCTGACACTGTTTCTACAGTTGAATGCAAAGGGATTATTTTTAACATATGACTTTAAAGCAAAATACAACACATAAAAGTTCATCTCCATCCCTTGCTTCCTTCTCCCTTTTTCACCCGGATATCTATGCATAGGTAAGTAGTACAATAAAACTTTCTACCTTTCAAATTTCAAATGAATAGCACGAATAAATAATTTAAGGAAGATTTGGAAACTCATCAGGAAGAAACCATAACACACAGTGTAGCCTTCCAGCACTATATCTCAGTCTTCTAGCTTAATTTTGAAAAGAAAATATTTTCTTCTGGACACATATCTTACAATTTGGATGCACAGTTACCTTGCTTATCAGAAGCAAAATTATCACAACTCAAGTATAGTTCCAGGCTAGGTACATGTTCAAAGTTTCCACATCAATAGTATAACTTAGTAGTTTTTCTATCTAGCACACTTCCTCCTCCCTGTCACGCTTTGCTTTTTTTCCCGTTTATTCCTTTCTCTGCCTCCATGGAGGACACAAACACAACACATCACATTGGGACTGGACTAGGTAGCCAGACTAAGCCTTCCCTCCTCTGACCAGCCTAAACCTTTCCCAGCTCTGCTCTTTTCATCTTCCCTCCTCTTTATGTGCATTTCATCCATCTGCTGTTTTCTCTTGTGACCTTGGCTCCAAACCTGTAATGAGATCTGTTCTGGTGCATCAGGCTCAGCAGAATCAAACAACAACTTCCATTTCAGAAACCCATGAGTCTAACTGGGTCCCGAAACCTTGCAGACTCATTCTTATTAGCAGCACAGCCAAACCGGTGGATGAAAATACAAAGAACCTTATATTTACCTTTTCTGATATGTGAACAGGTTTCAGAATCCCAGATTAAGCAAACAGGATGGCAGAGGGGATTTATCCGTCAGGCTATTGCAGCTGCAACCACAGTAGTCTCCTGGCTAGTGATTTGAAGCCCGTGGAGCAGGGTTCTGAAAAAAATCAAGCAGTAAAAATATTGACTTAGTAATATTTCTTTTTGGTCACAACTTCCAACAGAGTCTAGTTATTTTGGATGTCATGATTATTTTTGAGGGATGGGACACCATGGAAGAAGAGTAGCTGGCAGAGGCATAGAAGACCCAGCCTGAAAAGGCCTTGATTCTCTCCTCATGGTGGAGGTAGATAACTGGCAGATTTAGTTGCAAAAAGAAAAACCACGCAATTAAGACAGTTACTTAGCTGCCGCAGAATCATAGGATGGCCCAGGCTGGAAGGGACCTCCAAAGGCCATCTAGTCCGACCTCCCCCCAGTCAGCAGGGATACCCCCAACCAGGTTGCCCAGGGCCTCGTCGAGCCTCACCTTGAAGGCCCCAGGGAAGGGGCCTCAACTACCTCCCTGGGCAACCTGTTCCAGTGTTCCACCACCCTCATAGTAAAGAACTTTTTCCTAATATCCAATCTAAATCTGCTTTTCTCCAACTTAAAGCCATT
>KZ506809.1:118956-129094 GCA_002844005.1 Limosa lapponica baueri | reverse complement strand
CAGTTTTATTTCAGCCAGCAACTAATTGCATAGGCAACACAGCATTAAAAAGGAAAAAAAAAAAAAAAAAAATCATTGTGTAAAGAAAAAAAAAAAAAAAAAAAATCATTGTGTAAAGACTGTGTCACATTAAGAGCCGTCAGGCCGGCAGCTGGGGAGGGTGGGGGAACCCCCTTCCTCCCTCAGATCAGGGGAGGGTTTTGCATAGTTCCAGCCAGGGTTTTTCTGCAGTGTGGGAAGCCCAGGGCTCCGGTGGAAGAGAAATCACACTCCTGAAGCTCCCCAGCTGCAGAGCTGCCCAAAAAGGGGTTTTCCTGGAGAGAGAGGTTTTCTCCTTTGAGGTAGAAAATAACACCCATGCTAAGGACAGCTGGGGACAGACCGGTGCAAAGGGGCACCAGGGGGATGAGGGGTGCCTAGCCCTCCCCATGGTGCCCCCTCGCTCGCCTGGCCACACAGACGACGGACAGAAGACAACAGAGAGGCCAGGCCATGCAGGGACAGCGAGTGTCCCCTGCCATCCGCTTTATTGACCCCCCCCTCCCCTGCAGGGCCGCCGGCTGGGGGCAACGTGCCCCCCGGGCTGGGGAGAGGAAAAACAGTGACAACAACAGAACGGTGCACAGCAGGACAGGTCGCCCTCCCACACCATCCCCTGGGACAGAGGGCGAGGTGACTCCCCCAGGTAAACCAGGAGGGGAATGCAATGAAATGGGCCAGGAGGCCCCAGGCCCCCAGGGAGCAACCGTGTGAGTCTGGGGCAGCTTGGACAGTGTTGGGTGCTACCCCCCACTCCACTCTCCAACCCCAGGGGTCTCAGAGGACAGGGGCATGAGTGCAGCCAGCCCCCCAGGCAGCCCCCAAGGCTGTGGGCATCTCCCCGGCACCCCATCGCAAGCAGCTCTGAGAGGGCCCCTATGAAGTCCCCCCAGAGGCTGGCAGGGACCCCGAGATGCCATGCAACAACCATTAATCCCTCCCCTGCCCCTGTTACCCCCACTCCCCTCCCCACGTCAAGCCCCCAGCCCAGAACTGCTGTGACAACCCACGGCCCGCAGCCACCTCCCCCCAGCTCCCCAGGGTCCCCCAAGGGACCTCTGGGGATGGTGCTGGGACCCAGCAGGAAGGGGAACGGATGCCAGCACACCTGCACCTGGCCCCACAGGGACCCAGAGGCGACAGCCCCACTCTGGGGCTGGGAGGGGTCCCCACCATAGGGGAGTGGAGCTGCCCCTGTTCCGCCTCCCCCCTGGGCGCCACTGGGCTCAGTCCCCAGTCCGGCCACAGCATCACATTCTCCCAACCCCCAGGGCCACTTCCCTAAACGCCACCACTATATGTACATATATACGACAAAACCCCAAAACACGAGGTATATAAAAATTCAATGCGGGGACACCCCCATACGAACAGTTCAAGGAACCCACTACAGGCGGGGTGGGAGACAGGCCAGTAAACATGCCCCACCCCCTCACCCCCAACTTCCCACCACCCACCGCCCCCTGCCTGATGGCGGGGGCAGCCCAGACAAGGGGATCCTGCAGGGCACTGCTCAGACACAGCCAAGAGGAGAAGGGGGTACGGGACTAGGGGGCCAGCTGAGGGAGACAGGGCCCCCCCAGCCTCCATGGACACAGGAGACCAGTGGGGAGGTACCAGACAGGACAAACGAATGAACAAACGGCTGAGGGATGAGGCAGAGCGAGGGGGACTCCCGTGACCTCCACTCCCAGCCCAAGTGGGTGTCAGGGGCACCGGGCCAGTCTGGGACCGCCTGATGGATGAGGAAGGAGGGGAAGCCCCCCAAGCCCTCAGCATGGCAGCAGCAGGGATAGGACACCAGCTGGCCGAAACGGCCACGCCAGTGTGAAGCCCCGCAGCTCCGTGGAGGGAGGATCCCTACCCATGGGAGCGAAGGGGATGGTCAAAAGGACCTTCTCCCGCATCCCTAGCCTGGGGACACTCCCACTGGCAGGTGCCACCAGGAGCGGGAGGCTCCAGGAGCCCCCTGCAACCCCCCTAGGGGGGGTTTCTCCAGCAGCTTTATCCTTGGGGGCGGGGACATGGGTGCCCCTTCCCTTGCCCCCCTTCCATGGTCTCAGTCCTTCTCCTGTGCCAGGCTCTCCTCCGTGATGCCCTGGGCCGCGAGCTCAGCGAGGACATTGTCCAGGTAGTTGATGTCAGGGTAGCCGTGGCCAGTGAGGTTGGAGCCAAACTCTGTCTTGTGGTGGATCTCATTCCAGATCACTGTGTCTGACTCGCCTGTAGTGCTGGAAGTCCCGATGGCAAAGATCAAGCGCCGGTCCCAGGCTACCAGCAGCAATTTCAGTACCTGTGGAGGGGAAAGATAGGGCAGGCAGCAGGGCAAACGCTCCGGGGGGGAAGCACCCACTTCTGCTCAGGGCACGCCTGATCATCCTGGTAGGCCCTGGCAATGTGGGCAACTCAGGGACCTGAGGATCCCAGCATGGGGTTCTACCCCAACCAAAATAGTGGGACCAGGCTGGAGAGTTCCCCCAGTGTGTGGGAACATCACTGGGCTCCTGCAGAGCATGCCAGATGGGCTGCAGGGAAAACCTGCACCCAGATTTCCCTGCATAAACCCTATCTGCTTTTCTCCATGCTCCAAATAGCTGCTTATTCCCTCTCCCCCTTGAGCATGCCTTGGCCAGCTTGAGCCACCCATGCGAGCCCCTCACCTTTCTGCCTTTCTCGCTGTCTGGCAGGTAGCAGTGCCGGGGGAAGCCGCGGGCAGTGAAGCTCTTCCCAGGGTTTGGATGCTCCGGTCCCTGCAGTGCATGGAGTGTAAGAAGAAAAAGCCCTTTTGGAGCTTGGAAGGATGCTCTGGGGCACAAGGTAACCCCCCGGCCTCTGTGGATGTAGAGCTGCTGTGCTGGGCGGCCACGCTCCAACTTGGTGGCCCTGAACACCACTGTCCCCTTTGCCACCAAGCAGACAGGGCCAACACTTCGGTATGGATGTACCCCAGACTTCCCACAACACACTTATGGACCCAACTCCCAAGACATTGTTGAATCCAGAGCCCTGAGTCAAAGCATGAGCTGCAACATGACCCAGAGGTGATTCAGCAGTGACAAGGGCCACCAGCCCCAACACGGGACCACCCACGTACTCCCTGGGCATAGGGCTGGGCTGTACCTGCACTCCTGGGGGGATGTTGTAGATGATGCGGATGGTTTTGCAGTCAGAGTGGCCAGGCAGCGCGTGAGGGATGATATGATACTCCATCTTCCCTGGGGGCTGCGTCCCTGTCTTCACTCCATAGATGGTTTTGCAGGTGGGACACTGCAGGCTCCCATCCTGAGAGCAGGAAGAGAGAGGAACATCATGAAACCCGTATCCTCCATCACTGAGCCAGACCGGGCACTTTGTCCCTGAGCAGCACTGAATGCTGTTTCCATTATGAAAGCAGTCACTTCAAAAACACTAAAGAAGCGGGGGGTACGGCTGGAAGAATTTGCTACAGAGACCTAACTGTAACAAAAAAACCTGAGGTCTGCATTTCTCTTCCTTATCAGTTTTACTGTCCTCGCTACTTTCCCTACCTCTGTTTTGGGGTTGTTTATTTTTCAAAGAGGGCAAGACAATAAATATTAAAAAAAAAAAAAACAAGGAACGTGAAACACATCTTCCTGTGAATGTCGAGCACAAGGGCCATTTGCAGGGGGCTCAAGAAAGCCCACCTGTGGCTGGAAAAGCACAGCCCAGCGCCAGATAGCTCTGCTCAAACATGCAGGGATCAAAGTTCACCACCGCTAACTCTGGGAAGGAAAGCAAGGAAAGCAAGGACCTAAAAATGGGCAGGGGGTGGGGTGGAGTGGAAACCACCTACACAACCCTGGATTCTGATTTAGCAGTCCCAAAGTGCTTGCTGCTGATAAAAATTAAACTCTCCATCAGGGCAGAGAGGTCAGAACCCTCCAGGGCAGCAGGACTTGAGCACCGTCCCAATGAGGGCAAGTGGAGGTTGCCAAGCACCGTGGGCTCAGTCATCCCTTGGGTCTGCAGCTTTGCACCTTGTTGCCATTGTTGTACATGGCGACCAGGCAGTGGAGGTGGAAGACGTGGCCGCATTTCACCAGCTTCCCCACCAGGTCAGGCTTGACGGCCGGCTGGGGTCCCTTGTAGCCAGAGGGTGCGGAGAGGCGCTCCATGCAGATGGTGCAGTCCTGCACAGAAGGGAGCAGAGAGTCAGATGGATGGGTGCGGCTGGAGCCTCACCAAGGACACGGGGCTGATGAGCTGCCCCGCTCTTGCCCAGGGACCAGCACCCATCCCTGGTCCCATGCCATCACCCTGGGCCACCACAGGGGCCAGGCAACACATGCATGTGGCACACAGCCCCTCTTCAGAGGGGACAGGGACAGGGCAGAGCCATGAGGGGTAGCAGGATAACCCTGCACGGCGTGGGGCGATGCCCATGTCCCCAGTCTCTCTTCCCAGAGCAAAGCACCCCAGGGACACCCCAGTGCGACCCCCACTGCTCGCACCTCATCTGGTGGATGCCGCACCTTCTGCAAGTATTTTTTGAGTACCTCCTCCGGTGTTTTACCTGTGAGAGAGCAAGAGTCACAGGGGCCAGAGGGCAGCATGGGGGAAATCCACTGCTGGGGGCAGCGGGAGGGGACAGGGGGAGCAGGGGGACCAGGCAGGG
This sequence comes from Limosa lapponica baueri, assembly GCA_002844005.1. Lineage (NCBI taxonomy): Eukaryota > Metazoa > Chordata > Aves > Charadriiformes > Scolopacidae > Limosa > Limosa lapponica. The sequence continues at coordinate 124,419 of KZ506809.1, read as the reverse complement.
AAGGGGGGACAAGAACAGGGGCCAAGTGGCAAAGTGCCTCTCACCCTTCTTGGCCTGTTTCTTGGTGGTCTTGCGGCAGGTGTGGGAGATGCCAGGGATGGACTGGATCTCGCTTTTGCTGACAGGCGGGGGGTGCAGCACCAGCTTGGGGGGCCGTGTCAGGCAGACGGGCAGCCCGGCTGCACTCATCAGGATCCCCGTGATCCCTAGGTGAGGTGGTTTGAAATGGCACTGAGGAACCAGCATCACCCCAGATGTTCAACCAAAAAACACCCCGCTGGGGCTGACTTCCCCCAGCACCTGCAGGCACCAACCCCGCCACAGCCCCATACTCACCTGCCAGCGCTGGGTTGACAGGACTGGAGCCAGTGAGGTTCTTCACGGGGACAGTGGGGACCCTGCGAGGAGCCAGCAGAGACCACATCAGGGGCAGCAGCAGGCACCCACATCCCCACGGCTCTCAGGGGCCAGCAGGGGCCAGACAATAGTTGCCTGAGCAACTGCACAGGCCCTTGCTGGAAACAGAGAATCCCCTGACAGGGCGACGTACCCCCCTTGCCCCACTGCCGCCTTTTCTCTCACTCTTTAGAAACCCTGCCTGCGTCTCCATTCATGGCCCCTTTTTGTCACCGCTCCCTGGGCTGGTCTGCTGTTGGTTTTTTTTCCTTCTTTTCTCCTATGGCCACGTCGCTGCCACAGCTCTTTCCTCCCCCTCCCCTTGGGGCTCTCTTCCATGGGAAAGTTTCCCAGCAGATCAGGAGTGGAGGGAAGGGGGAGGATGGAGAGGGAGAGGAAAGGGGCCAGGCTGCAACAGAAGGCTGACGGCAGAGCCACACAAAGGGGAGAAACGAGCTCATTAACCACCCACCCCCTCAAAAAAAAAAGTGTCTTCAGAGTGTGGGGGTCCGGAGAGAACCCTTCTCATGGGGCCTGAATGGCTTTTCTTTGGGCCTTTTGCAGTCCCCCACCCATCCCCTGCCACCAAGAGAAAGAGCAGCCTCAGTCTCCTCATTGAGATGCAGGAGCCACCCCATCCCCACTCCAGCACCAACGGGGAAGGCGAGGGGCCCGGCACAGCCCTCCACCAGCAGGAGGTTGAGGACCACTGAGGTCTGTCTCCCACCAGGCTCAGGGGTGAGAGCACCCCTGCAGCAGGGAGCCCCATGGGGCTGCAGCCCCTCTGTGCCCCGGGGAGGGGAAAAAAAAAATCGTGCCGCTTCTTTTTCCCCCCAGCTACCCTCTTGCCCACATACGGCAGGGCTCACCCAGAGGCAATGAGCACCCGGGACTGGGCAATGGCCAGACGCTGGAGGTGGCTGCGGTTCAGGGTGCTGAGGCCAGGACGGGATGCCTTCCCGCTGCCGGCGCCGGGGGGGCTGGCGTTGGAGCTGGCTGAGCTCAAGGTGGGCGTGCTGGCTGCCTGCCGCCGGCCCCCTTGGGCTGCTAGTGGCTTCAGCGAGCCACGCGCTGTGGTCACACTGTCAGGCGCCTTGGCCCCTGAGGCCGGTGCTGCAGCTTTGGGGGCAGCGGGTGGCACAGAAGGGGCTTTGCGGGTCTGCAGGGTGGCGGTGCTGGGGCCAGTGGCCGACACTGTGGCTTTGACACTCATGACCAAGAGGCACTGGGGACAGGCGCAGGCGGGGACCGGCGGGGCTGCCGCCACCCCAGGGCTGGCTGGCCAGGACTGTGACTTGGGCAGAGTGCCCGAGACCAGTGGGTAGATCATGTCAAGGCGACGGCGGACACGGCGCTTGCGCTGGGTTTGCCGGTTGATCTGGCCCATGGTGGCAAAGTCGATGACATAGCAGAAGCCAATGGCGCTCAGGTCCACCCAGGGGTGCTGCTTCTCATAGGCGCGCTGGATGGTGATGCCCACATCCATGTCGTAGGGTGTCCAGGACCCACTGTCGTTCTCCCACTCCCACACAACTCCCTTGCCTGGCGCCGATGATGGGTCGTAGTAGCTGCGCCGGACAGGGCGGATAGTGCCTGAGGGAGGGCGAGAGATGCCGTCAGTCCCTGGCACTCACCTGCGGGCAGGGAGCGAAACCGCTCCAACCTGCCCCACCAGTGCTGCTCCGCATGGGGACAGGATAGCTTCCTGGCTCAGCTGTTGTCCCCACCCCGCCAGGGGACTGCTGTGTCTTGGGTTCCCTAGGCCACTGCCTGTAGCTGCCCCACCGCTGGCGCACCTGAAGGGCCAGGGAGTCCCCAGGCTGTACGCACACGGCACTGGGTGCACCCCCAGTGTGATGGGGGTGAAGGGAGGGCAGATTTCACCCCCATTGGTCTACAGTGGCAGCCACCCGCCAAGCCCCAGCCTGCAGCCGCTCAGCCCTGATAGGGAAACAGAACGACAAGATCAGCTGCTCCAACCTGCTCCCAGGGATCTCCCACAGGACCCTGATGACACCAGGCATGTAGGCACCGGACTCCCGCAGTGCCCTGTCTGCCTCTCAGCTCAGGACAGGGGAATAAAGGATTTAAGGGGCAGCTCTGAGCTCCGCCGTGGTGACATGCACAGGCACTCACATGCGCAGGGGAGCGGGGCTTGCGCCAGGCCACCCGTCCTGCAGCTGCCAAACTGGCCCATGACAACAACCCAGCCCATGGGACAGGGAAAATCCCCGCGAGGCTGAGCAAAGGAGTTTGAGCAGGGGCCCATGCCTGGCTCCTGCTCTGCTATCAGCGAGCATTAAGAATGGGATGAGAGTGCAAAGCATGAAGGCTTTGTGGCTTGCATCCTTATTTTTGCTAGGCGTTTCCTTTCCTACCGCTCCCAGTTGATGAGGATGCATTCAAAGCATGATGCAAATTTTGGAAGCTCCTACAATGAGGAGAAAGCCTTCCTCTTTGGGACGTTTCATGGCACAGCAGAGCTGGCTGAGCACAGCCGGGGTCAGCCTTGGGGCCCATCCTGAGCATGCTACTAGCACCCAGAGTTGTTTGGTTAATAGGTGGGATTAGCTCACAAACATCACTGCCTCCATGCTCTTCTGCAAAACCCCGTGGCTTGGCCCCGCTGCCAGAGGTAGGAACAAAAAAGCTCAAAGAGAAGAAATAATAAGCCTGCTTCTTCGGCTTTTCACCACGTGTCTTGCAAAGCCTGCAAGAATTCCAGTGCCTTTTCACCCCCACCTCTCCACTGGGAGCAGCCACCACGATCGGTCCCCACACAGGACCACTTGCCACAAAAAAAGTGGGCTAAAAAGGAAAAGCTGTTTGTTAGCACTAATGACAGGCACACATCAAGCACCCTGCAATGCAGAATGAGGTGCAACCGCACCCAGGCAAGCCAGGCCACCCGTCCTGCAAAGGAGCACCCAGGGCAGAAAAGCCGCCGGCGCTGGAGGCACAAAGTGCAGCTGGAGGGGAGTGGGGCGGTGATTTATCCTAATCTGGTGTGAGGTGGGGAGGGCGGCAGTGGCGGCATGCGGCATCTGGCAGTCCCCGGGCGGCGGTGTGGGAACGCCGTGCATCCCCCCAGCCCAGCACGGCCAGCCAGCCTCCCATTCAGCACGGGAAGAAAAGGGACAATAGCTATTCAGGGCCTGCCAGGGTCGCGACCCCCCCAAATCAGAACTGTTTAATGACCCAAAATACCAACATCCCCAGCAACCCGGAGAGAGACAGAACAATCCCCCTTTCAGGCCTCCTCCCCAGGCGACAATAGCCCTCAGAGGCTGGCCCCCAGCCCTGCCGCAGAGGTCCCTTGTCCCCCACACCCCCAGGCAGGGGAGGGTCCCCGTCAGCCCCCAGGACTGCTGGGGGAAGGAGGACAAAGGAGCGTGTCTGGGACCCCACTGCACCCAGCACCCCCTGTCCCAGGGACAAAGGACATTGGCTGGTCCCCTTCCCATGGCCACCACCGGGGTGTTGGGGGGGCACAAGTCCCCTGTGACAACCTCTCCCCCATGGGTGCCTCTGCCCCACATCCCAGACACCCCTAGGGCCGTATCCCTCCACATTGCCACCACCCTGGCGACCCCCGTGCCTGCTTGTTGCCACCACCACCACAAATACCCCCCTTTACCTGCCCAAGCCACCACCCTGGGGAGCCCCCACTTGCCTGTGCCCTCCTTGAGCAGACCCTATCTGCCTTTGCCCCCACCACAGGCACCCCCATGGGCTGCCAGGACCCAGGACAAGATTTGGCCCTCAAATGCTGAACAGCCCCTGGCCTTTGGGGCGGATGGCGGCTCTGAGATAGCACAGGGGAAGCTGGGTATGGTGGGTCCGGGCTCTGGGAAAGGTCTGGAGGGGATGGGCTCCACGCTCCTGGGCTGGGAGAGGAAAAGGCCATAGCGTGCAATGGGGCTCAGGGCAGTGCAACAGGGAGGAGGCTGGGCAGCAGGACCCCGTAAGAGTCTGGGGACACGTGGACAGGGGCGGGCATCAGAGGATATGGCAAGCACCTGGGGACCAGGCAGGCTGGCATAATGCAAGCTGGCAGTGGGCGACCCTGGGCAGTGAGAAGCAGCGCTGAGCAATTCTAGGGCAGGCAGAGCAGGGTAGGCCCAGGGGACGCAATCCAGGATCAGGCAGCATAACACAGCTCAGTGCCACAGCCAGCAACGCAATGGGAGAGCGGGCGAGGGGACGTAACACAGGGCAAGGCAGCACAGCGCCGTACGGGGCTGGGGAAGGCAGCGCAGCACAGCACAGCCCCAGATCAGGCCGTGCAATGCAGCGTGGGCCCCGGCAGCACAGCATTGTGCAACACCGTGCGATGCAATTCCAGGTCAGGCAGCGCCGTGCAACACCAGACCCGGCAGCAAAGCACCGCACGGTGCAACTCTGCGCCAACCAGCGCCAGGCAACAAGCACCTGGGAGTACAGCGCAAACCCAGACCTGCCGTGCCAGCCAGGAAGGCCACCCGACCGGGCAGCGGGGGCCTGGCACCACCGTCCCGGGACCAGGGCAGAGCGGTGCCGGGCGGGTCCCGGGAGCGCAGCGCGGGGCAGGGACACGGCGGAGCGGGGCGCACGGAGCGGGGCGCGGCCGGGCAGTGCGGGAAGGCGCAGCACGGTGCGGGGCAACCGCCCGGCGGGCGGCAAGCGCTGTGCCGTGCCGGACAGGACGCTCGGGCACCGGGCAGCGCGGGGCAGCGCTGAGCGACGCGGGGCCAGCCGAGGGAGCCCGGCGCGGCGGGCCGGCGGGGCTGCGCGGCCCCCGGCGACGCGGAGCAGCGCAAAGCGACGCATCTGGCGGAGCCCGGCGCGGGGCCCGGCCGTCCGGCGGCTCCCCCCGGCGTGACTCACCGGTGTCCTGGCGGAACTGGTGCATGGACTGCAGGTCGATGATGTAGGGCGCCAGGCGGCTGTCGGCTTGGCCCAGCACCACGCTGCCGCCCGCCCGCGGCCCGGCGCGGGCCACCGCCTCGATGTGGTGGCTGACGGCCGGGCTGTAGGGCCGCCACCGCCCGTGCTCGTTCAGCCATTCCCACACCACCACGGCCGAGG
>KZ506809.1:94056-118417 GCA_002844005.1 Limosa lapponica baueri | reverse complement strand
ACCCCTCCCGGTGCCCTCCCGCCATCCCCCCCGCTTTACAGTGACTCCCTGGGACCAGAGCAGCCGGTGCTCGCCCTCCCCCGCAGCCCCCGGAAAAGCTCGTCCTGAGCCTGTTCTCTTGCCGAGCGGCGCGAGCGGCATCCCGGGGCAGCCCCGAACGCCGGGAGTCGGTCACGGGCAAGTGCTGGCGTCAGCTCTCACCTCGTTCCGTGCTCCTGTGCTCAAACATACAAAACACTGCTCTTCTTGGATATTAAACAAAACACCCGCCATTGCCCGGTCTGGGGAGAACTGTACAAACTGCATCCGTGCCCCGCGACCAGGGATGTCCCAGCACCTGCAAATCCCCCAGTCCCCGGGCCGTGTCAGCTCAGAGAGCGACTCCTCCCCGGGACGCCGAGCTGAGCCCAGGCGCTGGTGCGGCTCCGCTCCCGACAAACCTGTCTCCCGAGCACTGCCCAGCCCGCCAAGCATCCGCCAGCGGTGCCTGTGGTGAGAAACCATTAGGCAAGACCTAAATAGAGGGGGAAAAAACGGAAGGGAGGAAAAAAAAAAAAGGAGGAAAGAAACAGGTGGGGACTAACTGCAGTGATGCCAGCCGGAGTGCTGTGGTGAGGGAGGAGGCAAACCGCAGTTCAAGCAGATCTCTCCTTCCAGCTCACCCTCACAGACACACACACACAAAGCGCGTTTTCCTGAAAGAAGGGAGGGCTCCCAGCCCTTCCTGGGAGGGCAGCACAGCAGCGGGGAGACGCTCCTCTGCGTCTTCACCTGCGCCTTCGAGGCAGGCGAGTGCAGCCAAGGCCACAGTGGGGAAACCCGGGGAAATCCCTTCTGCTGACTCAGGCAGGAGGAAAAGGTTTTCCTGCTATTAAAAAGGAAAACATTGGTGAACTTCTCCCCCCGCCCCTCCCGGCTCAGGATCAAAAAGTCAGAAGCCAGCGCTGCGATGCTGGTCTGGGATGGTGCGAGGGGACTGGTGAGCTGATGGGACTGGCACAGCTGAACCCTGCTTGCCTCTGGTGCACGGCGGGTGAGGGATGAACTTATTCTCTCTCAACGCCCTGCGCCGACGCCAGCACCCAGGTACAGGCACACCTGAGGTCAGGGAGCAGCCTCAGGTGCCTTAAAACCTTTCCATCCCCACAAAGCGTGCCCAACCCAACCACATGTTTAACCCAAACATTTATTTTTTTAAATTTAACACATCCGTGGGTTGGTTTTGGTGGCTCATTTCTCACTGCAATTCAGGAGCACGGCCCTCCCACCCCCTTTCCCTATTTCCACCAGCACTGCAAATCCTCTTCCCAAACGATAACCTTGGACGGATTTTTGGTGGGTTTTTAGTTTGCAGGAAGCCATTTGGGGTCCTCAGTGGCGTTGCCCATGGGGGTATGACTGTCCTCCCCTCAAGCTCTTCATTTCTGTCTCCAAAATCAACAGCTTCAGTCACCTCCAGCCACGCAGATCAATTTAACTTCAGCCTGCAGCAATGCAAGTCCAAAGGGCCTCCCAGCAGCCAGGGAGCTCGGCCGTCAAGCTGCCCCTCTTCTCACCCCATCAGTTTATTAGTGATTCCCTTTCGGGTGACAGCTGAAAAATAACATTAGAACTTGGCAGGCTCAGACATCACCACCTCTCTGCTGCGTGGTGAGGGTTTGCTGGTGGGGAAAGCTTGAGACCTGGCACCTCTGACTCAGCCAGACCATGGAGGTTTGGATTATGGTTTGCTTTTTTTACATCATTCTTTGTTACAGTGGCCATTTCAAAGCATTCTGGGTGCTTTGCAAACACAGACGTGCCCAGCCCCGCTGGCAAGGAAGGAATAAGGAAGGTTGCAAAAGCAGGGATTAACGCTGCTGGGAATAGCCCAGGGAAGCCCCCCAGAGCAACATCATCACCCACCTTCGACCCCCATAGCTGCTCTGGCTTGAGCTGAGCTCAGCTCCCAGCGGCGCCAGCAGCTGATGGGGAAGGATCGAGTGTCAGGGACCTGTGCCAGGGCTGGGGCCGGCTCCCCAGGGATGTGAAGGTCACCCCACACCCAGCTGCGGCGGCAGGAGAAAAGGGGTCTGTTCCTACCTGCTCGGGTCGGGAGGTTCAGCGGTGGGTGTGTGGCACGGGAGCTGTGTGTGCCCGCCGTCAGGAAGGCGAGAGGCAGTGGGTGGGTGAGGATGGGAGCACCTGGGCACTGCTGAGCGCCGGGGTGCAAGGGGAGAAAGGCAAGATGGCTTCAAGAGCACAAAGCAGACAAGACTGGGAGGGAGAAGCACTTGCTGGGAAAGGGACCTACTTTGACTAATTCTGAAAAAAAATAAAGGCGAAAAATTGTTATTCACAAATGCAGGGAAGCAGAAACATTGCCAATAATCTGGTCTGAGCTGCAAACCTGAGGTCAGCCAATAAGTGGCAATGAAGAACATTATTCCTCTTGGGCATCACCCACAAAAAAATGGGCACCCCCAAACCACCCTCACCCCAACCCTGCAGGGCAGTCCCAACCCCATGGCCCTGCCCGCCCCAATGTGGCCGATGGATGGGCACTGAGGCCCTGCATTGCCCTTTGTCCTGCTGCAGTCCAGGGCCCCCCATGCCCACGCAGACGCCGCCGGGTCAGGCACAGTGCCTGGTGCTGCCGCCACCACAAAGCTGCTTTGTGCAGGGCCGGCCGGTCACGTCCCCAGCCTCCTCCCCATGCTGTGTGCCTGGTGTCCCCCCGTGTTCCCTTCCCTCTTGCAGGTCAGGGAGGAAGGCACAGGCCACACCAGGATGGGGCACAAGCCCAGGAACTCCTCCCCACCTTCTCATCGTCCCACCACCTCCAGCTCCTTCATCCCCAGTTCCTTCATCTTCCCACAGCCTCCCAGTGGGTCCCATCCCCTCCAGACCTCCCACCCCACCGGGACTGTCCCTTCCCTGGGATGGGAATGGGGCATCCCAGGTCTCTGGTGAGGTTGAGCCCTACTGTTCCACCTCCCCTAAGAATTCACGTCACCGCAGTAGATCTCATGGCCCTTTTATTTGCTCGGCAGCCAGCAGCCATCACATCCATTCTGCAAGAAAACCATGTCCCAGGCAGCCGCAAAACCCCACGGCATTCTCCTTCACCGGGTGAGCAATGTGGTTGGGGCTGTTTAATCTTCCATGCCGTTTCCAGTCCCAAAATAGCCCCTGGAGGCACAAACCTCCTTGCAGAGGGTCTTTTGAGTCACAGCCTTCAGTTAAAAGATCCTCTCTGTTACTTTGTCTAAGCGGTTAAGAAATCCCCTCCTGATTGTATGCACACCCCCCCCCCCCCCAAAAAAGCCCCCAGGTAATTAGAGCAGAAATTCAATGCGCAGAAAATGTGAGCCAGGCAGGAGAAGAGTCCACGTGAAGGAGGTGAAGCCTTGCATCTTGCTGCTGGGGGGCAGGTCCCAAGACTCCTTTCACCAGATGATATTTTTCTGTCCCTTTGTTCCTGCCTTGCCTCTGCAAGAGCCCCAAGGCAGCTTCCCTCTGCTGCAAGCCAAGCAGCAGCCACATTTCAAAGAAAAGGCCAGCGCTGCTGCAGCCTGCCGAGGGCCATGGACTCTGGGGTGAGCGGCAAAACTGCTTCCTGGGGGATAATTCCAACCCCCCAGCAGGCAGAGCCTGAGCCACCCCCGGGGCTGGCCCTACCTGGGGATCCCCCTCCCTCTGGGCTGGAGCACAGCCCATGCCTCAGTTTCCCCACAGGGAAAGGAGCCTGCAGGGAGTGGCACCAAAAGCACCGGGGGGGCCTTCGGGGCTAGTGACATGGTCTTTCCTGTCTGCCCACCTCTTTGAACAGCCCCTTTGGCTGTCAGCAGCCCCCCGCAGGGGTGGTGGTCAGGGGGCCCCCCGCCATGCCCCCATGGGACCCCAGTCCCCCCCGCCCCACACCCACCTTCAGGGACTCTCAGCCCAGCTGGGGGCCGAGCTGCTGCCTGGGCTGGGCTTGGCGAGCTGCCGCAGGTCCCGCGCAGACCTGACAGCCCACTGGGCCAGCTCCCGCAGCACCCCCAGGCCCCGCAGCTTTCTCTCAAAGAGGCCGAGCTGGGGGGCTGGGGGGGGGGCAGCCCCCTCCTCGCTGGGGGGCCCGCGGCTCTCCAGCCGCAGCAGCTCCTCCAGGTGGTAGGCAAAGGCTGAGACCTGCAGCAGGACGGCCGCCAGCGCCCGGCCCAGAGTGGTGTCGGCCTCCCCCAGCTGCTCCCGGTGCTCCTCCAGCATCTGGGCCAGCAGGACACGGAAGGCCCGGTACGCCGCCAGGTTCTCCAGCAGCCGCTGGGTCCCTGTCTGCTCATCCCAGCGCTCCACCGCTGCCACCGGCACCCCCTCCACTGCCGCCACGCTGGCCGAGGCATCCAAGCCCTGACGCTCCACCTGCGGGGCAAGAGCAGCTGGGGGTCAGCAGTGCCGGGGGAAACGGTAGGACCTCCCCGCCCCGAGCCCTGGCTCTAGGGGTCCCTGGTTCAGCTTCGGTGCTGGCAAAAAGCCATTCGGGGCAGTGTGAGGCCCAGTGCTCGAGGTTTGCCCAAGCGTTTTCTAGCAGTGCCAAAGGCGGGACACCGGCAGCATTTCACCCCCCTTCTCTCCCGTGGCCCAAAGCCCTCGTGCCCCCGAACAGCTGCCAGGAGCCCCTCAAACCTCAGCAGCAGCGGCCACCCCGGCAGCGCTCCCAGCCCATGGGCAGCCGGAGAGAATGGGCTAAACTCACGTAAGTGTCCAGGAGGTCGATGACATCCGAGCGCATCTTCCCGGCCAGGCGGATACCTCGGCTGCAGAGGTCGCGTCGCCGCAGGGCGGCTGAGGGGCTGTCTGCTGCCGCCATGGCCTGGGCAGCCGTCACAGGCACCAGGCTCCCGGCGCGGTGCCCGCCCGGCCCGGGGAGGACAATCCCTTGCTGAGCTGGTGCATTCCAGCTGGGAGCTCCGCTCACACATCCGCCGGCCTGGCTCTCCCCCTCTTCCGCGCCTGGGGCCTGGCACAACGCTGCAAATTCCCGCCACTGGGATCAACAGCAACAGATTATTTCCCTAATTCCCCCACGCTTTGCCACTCCAAGCGCCTTGCCCAGAATGGTCCTGCCCGGCGGCAGCAGGCTCCCAGCCCTGACCCATTCCCCCTCCCAGCCGCCCGGTGCGATGAGCAGCACGCTAATCCCCCGGCTCACACTGGAGCGCGGGAAACCACTGCCGGGAAGAGGCGAGCAGAGCCCAGACATTGCTCAACACCTCGGCCCGGGCAGCAGCCTGGGGCCTGAGCGCGGCAGGGTACTGGGGGTTCGCCAGCAAGGGATGGAGGGGAGCCCCATGCTGGCACTGGAGAGCTGGCGCTGGCTGCAAACCAAACCCCGGCAGAAGGCTGCTGAGGGGACTGTCTGCCTCCAGCCCCCCTAGACCCCCACGGCTGCGTGGGACTGGGTCCCCCAGGTCTAACCCCCCTTTCCCAGAGGGACTCTGCCCCAGAGGAGGGCTGCAGACAGGGGAGGAGGTCCTGGCCACCCCAGGGCAACACCAGCCACCTGCCACAGCTGAGCTGCATGCACCAAGACAAAAACAGCCCTTTTGGTTGGTTTGGTTTTTCCTCAGTACATTTATTTTGGTTATGTATTACCCAGATTAAGAGAAAAAACAGGAGTTGAAAAGCAGCTTCCCTTTCATATCACAGTACACTGAGCCTCGCTCAGCCTGGCCAGGGGACTGCCCCGGCCCCCAGGCCCCAGCTCCCAGGGCCGGTGGCCAACCCAACAGCGTGGTTGCCACCTGGTGGCTACTTCAGAAACCGCTGCTGAGCTGCGAGAGCCCCCCCAACTCCAGCGGGAACAGCCCCCGGCCCAAACCCTGCCCGCACGCCGCTGCCCGGGCACAACGCTCTCTGGGGCGCTGGGGGCAGGCTAGGGGCCCTGCGCCCCCTCCGTGCCCTCCCCGGGGGGAGAAAAAAAATAAATACAGGGAAAAAAAATACAAAAAAGTTTATTGCAAACTACTACAATAATTTATTGAAGCAAACTGCATGCGAGTGAAGGAGAGACATCGAGGGGAGGAGGAGCTGCAGGAGGGCTGTGTCAGTTTTAGGCTTTCAAACAGGAGTGGGAAGGGAGCTGCACCAGTCTCTCCTGCACCGGGGTTAGTTAGCAGGCTGTGGTTAAAGGACAGACAGGCAACTGGCCGAGACCAGAAAAAGAAAAAGGAGAGCTACAAGAGGTGTGCGTGGAAGGACAAGGCAGGGATCAGAGGTGTCCAGGCCGGGAAGCAAATGAGCTGCTTGATTCCGCGTCCCAGGAACGCGGCCGATGGCAAACTCGTTGCTGGGCTCGGTTGGGGAAGACGCAGGACAAGGCAGCCTCCCCTGCCTCCCAGCCAGGTGCCAAGTGTTGTGTCACTGGAGGCGAGCAAGCCCTTCACCCAAAAGCATTTTAGTGCCATCCCTCAGAAAATAAAACCCCGAGCTCTCCGATTAGTGTTCTGTGCAAGGCTCCACTCGCTCCGCACCCCACAGGGCAGGGGCAGGGCAGGAGAAACAGCTCCAGCAGCGTGGTGTGCAGCAAGCGTGGGGACAACGTGGCTGACCAGCACCAGAGGAGCACACCTGCCACCGATGGCCGGGATGCTGGGCCAGGGGATACGCCACCACACAATGTGGCTCGGCCAGAAGACCTGCAATGCCCGGGGGGTGAAAACATCCGAGTTGGGTTTGAACATGTCTCATTGTGCTGCTGCTCTTTACTTTGCAAGGGGAGGGGACCGGCAGGCCACCCAAAAGCTTCCTGCTGGAAATCACAGTAATTTGATCCAAGCAAGAAATTCCTCATCTCCGGCAGAGGCTGGTGGAGCCTCGCCGCTGCTGCAGAGCATGAATGTGGGATGCCCACACCCAGGGCACAAGACACCAGAGTTGCGAACTGTTCCGCCATGAACCGCCCTAACACCAGAAGTGTTTCAACTTGCTCTGACAAAGGTACCGGTGTAAGGGGGGAAGGGAGGGGGCAAATCAGGACAAGTAGCCCAATAAAAGCCATCAGGCTCGAGCCACAGCTGGATTTCCAGGCAGCACAAGGGGACAGAGTGAGTGCTCAAGTCAGTTTACTGTAAAAAGTTCCCAACTAAATTCCATGTTTTATTGCCATTCTCCAGACCCCAGATACCCGATTTTGCCTAGCTGCTGTGTGCTACAGACCAATTAGCTGACCTTGTGCTCAGACAAGATACTTCAGCTCTGCTCCCAACCCCATAAACCCAACCAAAAAAACAAGCAAACAAACAAAAAGCCCAGGTTATTCTTCACCTCTTCCAAAAACACTATGAATTCAAGGCCACTGAATTTCCACACAAAGTTTCAGATAGGAGCAAAAAGATCCAAGTCTCCATAGCAGACACATCATACCCTATGTAAACTTTTCCAAGGGCTCAGAGCTGTCCTCACTGCACCAGCAGGCAACACCTAAACCACCACATTTCACCGAAAGCAGGGGTGTTTGCACAGAAGAGAAGCTTTGAGAACAGGACTGCACAACACCCTCCACCCAAAATGGGGGCAGGGAGAGAAGCTGACAGCCCCTTAGTCCCACATCAGTCTATTGCCTTGGATAAACAAGCCTGAGACAACCATATCCTGCTTCTGTATCTCTGTCTAGAGCTGGAGAGGAGAGGCAGAGTTGGATGAGGAGCACAACATCCCCCAGCAGAAAGCAGCTCACAACTGTCCTAAGACACCAGAACAAGTTCCTGACTAATGGTGTTCTTCCCGGAAAGGCTGGGGAGCAAGGAGGAGGCAAAAAGAGCACTGAATGCAAGGAGCTCGCCCCAACCCGGGAGGGAGGGAAACAACAGCTGGCTCTTCCACCACTCACCTCATCCTCCTGCCAAAACACCGCTGCAGAGACTCCCACTGCAAACAGGCTCTTCTCCCTCTACTCAGGAAAAGCTGCAAGAGACATCTGACTCCAGAGGGCTGCCTTCACCTCAGCTCTCCCAGCTGCTGTTACGATGGCACAGCGTGCTCCCTGCAGCTCACTAGCGCGGAGGAGCCTACTAGGAAACAGCGTGATCCCCTTCCACCCACGCCCCCTAAGAACATAACTTAAAAATACCGACCCTTTTTTAATCAATAAATAAGGAATCTTGTTACCACAACACAAAAACGAAACATGTTCAAAGTGCAAATTACTGTCGTCAAACTGGGATGCTCCTCCTCGCCTCTCCCACGCAGGGCTCCCGTAGCCCCCGGGCCTCTCCAAGCAAACATGATCTATGAGCCAGGGCGTTCCCTCAGCTCCTGCCAGAGCCGAGCAGAGGAGCGCGGCAGGGAGCAGGACGTGCACAGCTTCACAGCCCGTCCTGCCGAGGGGGGCTAAAGTGCCAAGCCAAACCCCCAGCCCCGGAGGAAGAATGAGACTGCAAGGACCGGAGTGCAGCGATGCATAGAAGTTGGGACCAGGGGCCAGAGGGAGTCCTAAGAAACTTGTCCAGAGCACAGCAAATGCTTTCTCGTTTGCGAGTGGGGCCACGTCAAGGAGCCAGAAAGGCATCTGCTTTGGGGTTGAGCAAAGGGTTTCAGCAGGCCCCGCTCCCTTGGAGAAATCCGTCGCTCAGTCCAACTTGCTCTGGTAATGGCAGCATGTGCCCCTTTCTACAAAGGAGCAGCGGGAGAGAGAGAAGTGGTTGGGAGAGAAAGGATGTGCTGTGATCCACACTGGAAGGGAGCAGACCCTTCGGTTATTTACTAGTATTGTAAGTTTTCTCTCTTTCAGTAAGTGTCTCCTCTTTTTTTTTTTTTTCTTTTTTCTTTTCTTTTAAATACAGAGTCCGAACTGTCCCAGCACCCACGTGCTCCCCACCCACTAGGGTCCAGTGGAGTCTGAATCTTCGATGAGCACCTCTGTGGTGGCTCCCAGGATCTCCGTGTTCATGACCAGCCCCTCTGGGTTTGTACTGCTGCCGCTGCCCACAAAGAGCTTGCCATCAGCTACCAGGCTGACACGCTCCGCACCACCGCAGTATGTCTTCGGCATCCCCTCGGGGTTCAGCAGCAGACAATCTGCTGGGGCAGTGCTTCCCAGGGGGTCAGGAAGAAGGGGGAGGCCCTGGCCATCAGTGGGTGGCGCAATGGCCTCAGGATTAGTGCCCAGAATGTCGGTGCTGGTGATCAGGGCACCCGCATTGGCAGCCAGCGCTTCAGCAATAAGCACTTCGGGGTGGCTCTTGGCTTTGTGGGCCACAACGCTGTCCTTCTTCTCAAATTTCTTGCCACAAATGTTGCAGGAGAACTGGTAGAAGGAGTCCGCATCATGCTTCTTCATGTGCCAGTTGAGGGAAGCCTTCTGCCGGCAGGTGAATCCACAGATCTCACACCTGGGAGGGGAGAAGGGGCAGGTCACAACAAAGGGACATCCCCAGACACTTGTGGGGACAGCAGCAGCAAAGAGACAGCCCAGAACACAGCAGGGGCTCACTAAGATGGGGTTTCACTGCAGCTCCAGCTTTTCCAGTTTTATTTGCAGAGGTCTTATGTTCCTCAGACCTCTGCTGAGACACTGCCTCAAGGAGCAAGCAAGACAAGTAGCAGCTCAAACGCTCCTACAGGTGCGTGTTTAAAGAGAGCTGGGACACCAAGAACAGGTTCTGACCCTGACTTTGGAGCTGCCCTGCTCTCGGTGCAGCCCAAGAATGGGTGTATCCAAGGGTCCCTCAAAGCAGGAGAGCAAGAGACAGGCAGAGGTACTCACTGCAAGGGCTTCTCGCCCGTATGGATCATTCGGTGCACCGCCAAGTTATGAGAACTCTTAAACGCCCGGGCACAGTACTCACAGATGTAATCCCTTTGATCTAAAAAGCAAGACCGGTTGAAGCATTACTCTCCCGCAGACCTGCTCCCTTTCCCAGCTCTCACATGTTGCAGGTAGAGCTGCCCAAGAAGCAGCAGAACTAGAAGTGCTGGGAGGCTGGCAGGGAGAGCAGAGGAGGAGGTGTCCCACAATACTGCACAGCAGCTGATCTGGAGAGTTAAGGCGTGATTAAGACTCTCCTAAGAGCTAATTATCCATTCTGACCAATACGGAAAGACTGGCAAGTTAGGATAAAGCTTGGCTTGTTTTATTCCTGTGCAAAATCCCTGAGTGATACTTGCCAGGGGGCGAATTAAAAACTCTATAGCCTATTTCTTCTATTTCCTTAAAAGATGGTAATCCAGAAGGAAATAATACCCTGCTGCTGGGGCAAATCTATGCCACGTGCCTTGGCCTCACTCTCCCCTTAAGTCCTAGAGGTTTTTCATTGTTTTTCCCCTCCCTGTTCACTGACCCAAGGAGGAGTCTGTATCTATTTCCCACCTCCCTGTACCTGTGTGGTGTTTGGCATGCCGCAGGAGCTGCTTCTGGAGTCGGAAGAGCCGACCACAGGAGGGATGAGGACACACGTATTTTTTCTTCAGCAAGTGCTGGTACTTTATGTGATGCTATAACGGAAGAGGTGAAAGGTTGCAGACTCTCTCTTTACACAACTAAGAGAACAGCTGAGACTGATCCCAGATGGCCCCTCAGCAGGCCACCAGGCTCCAGTCACAGACAAGACACCCTTATACCATGAACTCAAAGGCTTTGATCTCCACTGAGAGAAGTAAGCCAAACAAATGTGGACATCTAATAACAGGACAGGTACAGAGACACACGTGGCCACAACTGGCCACAATTGATTAAGTCTACCAAAAAGACAGCATTAGAAAGGAGTGCTTCAGTGCCAGTGGAGGATTAGCCGCCTGTTCCAAAGGCCCTTCCCTGCGCTCACACATGCCATTCAGGAAGGGAAAAACCTCAACCCACCTGCAGGTAACGTGGGTGAGCCAAGACTGTGCCGCAGCCTTCCATCTCACAGCGGACATACTGTATCGGAGGCTTCTTCCTAGGGAGTCAGTAAGGAGATGGGCAGTGGTGAGCTGATGCACCTGAAGCCAGGACAGCAGCCAGATAAATGAGCGCCAGGGTACTCAGTGATGCGACAGCAAAGGACTACTGGATTACTGCTCCAATAGTCCTGTTTGGGCTACCCTGACAGAGACTCTGTCCAAGAGTTCCCTCCACTCCCAGCACTACTGGAGGGCTCCCCCCGGAGCTGAGAAAATGCCAGGAGCCACAGAGTTCCCAGAACCTTATTGGTGGGCAATGTCAAGCTAGGGATCAACTTCGCAGAAATCAAACCCACACCTACAGGGAGAAGGGGGAAGGAAAGGAGGGAAGTCGAAGTATGCTGCTTTTTTGGGGGGTTGGTTTCCCCCCCCCCCCCCCCCCCTTTAAGGCAGATTTCTCTACTGTGCAAGAGAGGAGGCTTTGAGACAATCAACATCTCTGTGTAAACCACAATAGTAACAAGCATTCAGAAGAGAACTGAGGGGATCACTTACCTCCTCTTGGGCACCCTTGGGCTCTTGTCATCCTTTCTCCTCCTTCCCCTCCTGTAACAGGGTTACAGAAACAGAATTGAAAGAAGCTTCTTTACATTATTAGTGGGCAGTTTTTTTGAAGCGTATGCTATAAAGCAGGAGCACGCTACAAGAAATACTACAGAACTCTTCTACACTTTTAGGCTGAAAAGTAACACTGCACCCAGCAAGTCAGCTGCTCTGCTAAGTCAGCCACCGGCTCTGGATCAAAACACCTGAGGAGTTTCTAGGGAAATGTTCTTGTAATAGATGGGCAGGTTCCCTAATGAAGTTAAGTAACCACGTGTCATAGTTTAACCCCAGCCAGCAACCAGGACCACACGGCTACTCACGCAGTTCCCCCGGAAGGGCAGGGAAAAGAGGGAGAAAAGGAGTGGAAAAGGAAAGGAAAAAAAAACCAACCTCGTGGGTTGAAATAAAGACAGTTTAATAGAACAGTAACAGAAAAGGAAAATAACAACAATAACACAATTCACTCACCACTTGGTGAATTGGTACCTTCCCAAGCAGCAATCACAAGTACTCCCCCTGCCCCAGTTATCCCCATTTATATACCACAGTATGGAATATCTTGGCCATTTTATCTTTCTGTCTATAATCCTTCTCAGCTACTATGGGAAGCTGAAAAAAAAAATCCCTGAAAAATATAAGCATCACCTGGCAACAACTAAAACAATACACATTATTGACATTCCTTTCATACCAAATCTGAAAATACAGCAACCATTAGAAAATTAACTCTGTCCCAGCTGAAGCCAGGACACGAGGCCTCCATGCAAATTGTCCCTGCATTTTGCAGAACTGCCATCTCAGACAGAAGACCACTCCCTGTGGAACTGTGGTCCCCATGTTTCTGATATCTTGGTGACACTTTTTTCTGCGTGGCAATTAGTGGCATATCCTGCCCCTGCAAACACAGCCAGGCTGTGGCTGCATGATGACCTGCTAGGTGTAGCACACTACACATTTTTGAACATGGTTGCCTAGCTCAAGCGTGTCTCACCCCACAGGTATCAGACAGGCACAGATCAACACGCTGCAGTGAGAAATTACCAGCTCTTCTGCCACAACGAAGTGAGGAAGGGCTATTTTAAAAAACCCTGAACCAGGCATCACGTTTCACATTTTTTCTTTTAAACCTGCAACTGCCCAAACAACTTGCAACCTTATAATTAAATTCATCCCTTTCCAGGCTGCACATCAGCACATGAGATTCTGCTCTCATAAGTTTCTGCTGCAGACATTTAGCAAGCTATTGCCTCATTAACTGCAAGCTCTAGAAAAATCAATTGCATGCAAGTTGGAGGCAGATTCAAAGGCAACATTCTTAAGGAATAAATGCTTCATGTGGTTTGCTCTCACGATCCCTCCCATTTCCTAATGCATTTTTTATAAACATGTAATTTTGCCAGCACAGTCCAGAATTGCTGGTGCACCCTATTTCTTCTGCTCTGTTGGGTAATGTTTCATACCATGTGAAAAACATCAATCTGCATGACTAGGAGGAATGGGATTAATGATCAGCTATTTTACAGTCCTCTGAATTAACTATAGCAGTTTATACACCTGGCAAGACAAAATTAAAAAATATCTATGCTCTGTCAAGCTTATATGTAAAATGCACCCTTCCAAGCAATAGCTCTGCCCAGAACATCATACCTGCTTGAATGTATTGCTGCAGAGACACTTACAGTAGATTGATGGAAGTCTTTTACAGACTGCACGAGGCATCTTTATTGATAGCAAGACCCTGCCAGTAAAATGCTGAACGGACACGCAGCATTCAAGCCAAGCCTTCAGAAGAGGGATAGGCTTTATTATGCACAAAAGTAGTGTCTGATCCAAACAACACAACCGCAAGCCTCAGAAAGCCATCTCTAACAGGAAAAAAAAAAAAAAAAAGTTCTCAAAAGGTCATCATCCTTACTCCCTTACTCCTCTCCAATGTAAATCTGCTCTGCAGCAGCTTAGAAACAGCAAGAGAAATAAAACAAAGATGTGCAGAGCCCCACGATGCAGACCAGCAGAGGGAGCCCCATTTGTTCCAATTGCATATAGAGGAGGTTAAATACAAAACCTGCTTTTTCCCCCCCTACACTATCCCAAAGAACACCTTTGACACACACACACACAGAGACAGACAAATCCAACCTGCCTCAGTTGCCAGAAGTGAAGCTTCAGTGTTGACTTCCAGTGGCAGCGTACCCAAAGGTGTTGAGTCTCCACTCAAGCACTAGTGACTCTCTGTGTAGCAAAAGTCTGTTCTTTTATTTCTCCAAAAAGAGGGAGAACCCAGCTGTTTCTCCTGAGCTCTGGCATGTTAGCCCCAAATGTAGAAAGACACTGACCACACAACATGTACAAAGTATTCCTGTCTCTGCCTCTAGGCACACAACAGAAAAGACGCTGCCTTCTCAGACTAGCTTTCTAATCCACTTCAGACATTGCACCAGAAACCAATTTTAAGAATGCTCTAAAGTATTTCCCACTGTAGGGCCATATCCAGGTAGGCTGACTAAACCACAGTATGGAGAAAAACTCAACTTAAACTAAATGAAAATAACTACTTGTTTATTTTTCCTTGCCGAACACGCACAAGGTACTAGGCAGCAGGACTTCTATGAGAACAAAAGCTTCTCCCCTATTATCTTTCAGGCCCAGAGGAGGAGGGGGGGAAGCCAAAAACAACAAAACACTGTTGTACACCAGCAAGTATGCAAAATATCCAATACACACTGCTCCATAAAACTGCAGAGCTTTACTCACTTCCTTGGTTGTTCCTCATCTTCCTGAAACTCGCTCTCTTCTTTCACCTCTACTTTAATCTCCTTCTGTTTCTCTTTTTCCTCCTTCCCCTTGCTAGCTTTTCTCCTTTGTTTCGGCGCTTCCCTGCAAAGATACAAATACAACATATCACTCCAATGCTCTCCCAGTTGTCTGCTTTTTACAAAGATTTAAGCAAAAACCACCTGATGGAAGCTCAGGTGTATTTATCGTCCTACTTCTAAGGAGAAGTATGAACAAGGATTAAGGAAGAACTTGGCAGCCAGAAGGGCTCTAAAGGCTTTAGTCTGTTAGAGAAAAACAGTCCCTATAGCTGCAGGCAATATTTAGAAAACACTGTGTCCATTGGGAGCCATTCCACCTCAGCAACTAGCACAGGTTCTTTGGGTTATATTGAGTTCATTCAACTAAGATGTCATGATTTATTTTTTTTTGGTCTAAAAACACAGTAAGTACGTAATCCAATATACTTCTCTAGGTGGGGCTTGTAGGTTTCATCTCTTGGATCATCTTTGAAGGGAACTTCTTCCTCACTGATAAGCATCTCCTCCTCATCATCACTGCTGGGAGAAAAGAAGAACATGGGACTTTAGCAGCAACAGCTTAAGCACTACTACTAAGCATATTCATGCATCACCCCCTCGGATGGGAGGGACACTACTACACAGCACTGTCTCATCCAGCATGACTGGGGAGAGCTGACAGCTTGTACTAACAAAGGAGCATGATGACAGCCAAAACGGACAGCCTGGGCAGAGCAGTCTCCTCTTGTGAACCCACCTAACTACAGCATCTGGTCCGGAAGCTACAAAGCCACCAGGTGAAATACTGTGGATAGTAAGATTTGATATGAGTATCTCCTGACATCTGCAGTCCATCCATAATCCAGACTGAAAATGCAAAGGTCCAGGACTGAATGAAAACGGAGCTACTATCCACCCCATAGATCCTTTCACAGAAGCATTTATTTTGAAAAAACTCAGGCCCTTATTTTCCCTTTTTGAGACAAAATAAAGAGTTTCCTACCTGATTCCAGCTGGAGACTGATGCTCTTCTGTGACCTCTGAAAGGAAAAGTCACCATTAGGTTTCAATCTGTGTTCGCTGCAGTGTGCTCATCTGCCTCAAGATACCTCCGTTGGCATTCAGTGCTGGGAGTGGTGGTGGCAGAAGGTACTCATGACCAAGCAGCACCACACCTGTACCAGCCATGTCTGTGTCCAGCTCCAGAGTAAAACCCACACCCAGCACCCTGCAGAGGTTTCCCAGACCTGACTATCTCCAAGCACTTTCATGCCAGGGCTTCCCACGTACCGTACTCGATCTGGTCTGTGTTTGGCTCTGACTTGCAGACGAGCTGCAGGGAACCGGTCTTGGATCTGGAGGCACGGGAGTTCTCGGCATCACGCTGCCGGGCCACCCCAGCTGACCTGTTGCTGCGCCAGCTTCTGCTGGGCCTGGTGACAGCAGAGCCATGGCTGAGGACACTGGAGACTTCCTCCTCTTCCTTCTCCTCTTTGGGATCTGAAACACCCATGGCAATCATTTAATGGTAATAAACAGCATAAATCCTGTCATGAATTCACACTCCTCTCTGTTGCAGGATGTTGAACAGCGTAACTGCCCCGTCTGCTCATGGGGAAGCCACGGCCTCGCAGAGCTCTGCAGCGTGGCTCTGCCGAGACAGACAGGACACAGCCCAGGGCCCTCCCTCAGCAAGCCCTCCTTTAAATCCCTCATCACTGCTCCTACTGCCTTTAAGTAAAGACACAAATATTTAAAGACAGCTTACATTTGCCTCTGATAAAGACTTATAAGATGACTATTTGCTGGCTCTGATCTCCCCTAAGGACTACAAGACAGACACCCATAAACCTCAGCAACTGCTTTATGAAAGAGTAGCTTCAAAATTGGACCACATTAACAGTCATGTTTGGAGACACCCCCAAACACATACTTAATCAGAGTTGTATACCTGGTAATAACCCTGAGGAATCTGAGCTGGATGTTTCTGGTCTTATGCTAGAGCAAAAAGCATCACAAGCACTGTTAGCTCGAGGTCTTTGCACTCATTTATAGCTCCTACGGGTGGTTTCTTTTGGCTGATGGCTGATCTCCAGATACATTTTGGCAAGATAACATAACGGACTAAAATGTCTATATGAGCAAGTTCATCCCTTAAAAATTAAACTTCACAAGAATAGTTCACTTGATCTCACACTTTTGGTGCTTGCTGTGACACTACGCCTTAATGAACTCAAACGCCTGCTGAAATTCTGGGGCCTTCAGAATTCTCCAGCCTGTCCAGACCTGACTGGAGAAAGCCTTGAGCAACGTGATGTGACCTCTGTTGAATGCTGCTGTGGTAAGCGGCAGGTGGGACCAGAGACATCCTGAGGTTCCTCCCAACCTGAAATCTCCAATTTTGCATCAAGCCTTTTGAACCAAATTATCCTTTTACTTCTAGCACATAGTTTGCTTTGCGTGACTCATTCCCCAATCCTTGATTAACAGGGTGGGAATAATCAACATTTGACTGAAAAAAAAATCTGACTGGAATACAGGATGTGAGGCATCACAATTTCGCTGTCAAACAGCAACCAAGTCTGATGTCTTGCACATATAAAGCCACTTCACCATCACAGCATGAACTATTCTCCCTTTTTGGCTTCCTACTTTAGCAGATCTCAAGGTGAACTAGGACTGCTTTATGTTTTTAATCCTAATTGTGATCATCCTCAGTTATTTTTGAACACTAAATTGAACCCAGAGACACTTGAAACCCTTCTCTAGAAACTTCTCCCGCAAACACTACCATGCCACCAGTGTCAGCACACACTGCTGTTCCTGAAATAGGTTTATTTCCTTGGAAGATCAGGCGTTCAGCTGATTTCTTAGCAAGAGCTAGTATTTTGAAGATTAGGCTTATTAGTTGAAACAGACCTCACTCAAAACACATTTCTACAAAATATACCACTCACTTAGCAATTTTACTTCATTGCTCTGAAGCGAAGGTGTTTAATAA
Organism: Limosa lapponica baueri; assembly: GCA_002844005.1. Lineage (NCBI taxonomy): Eukaryota > Metazoa > Chordata > Aves > Charadriiformes > Scolopacidae > Limosa > Limosa lapponica. The sequence continues at coordinate 101,173 of KZ506809.1, read as the reverse complement.
GCCTTTCCCTATGATTTCTCCTTTTTACTTCTTCCTCTGCTTCAGCATGCTTGTTTAACAGATTCGCTGCATTTTTGCATGCTGTGAATACCTATGTACCTCCAAAAAAAACCTGTAGTTAGGAGAAGCATCAAATATTTACTTTGCAGTAGAAGTCATAAAGCAATATAGGGCTCTCAGTTGAAAACCCTTGCAATTCTAGACCCTCCCAACAGGGGACACAGGTCCCTACGCAAGGGCCAGAGCTGCACCAGGAAACTTGTATCTGCAAAGTATTCAGCTGCACTAGCCGCTGGAATCAACACTCAACAAGGCTTTGCCCAAAATCTAAAATTGCAAAAGGAGAGTCCTAGATTTTTAATAAGTTTTACGTCTCTTTCCCACACCTAAATTTCCTTTTTCCTTCACTTTTTTCCTTCACGAAAACAGCCTTCCGATGCATCCAGCCTGCCTCTCAAAAAACCAAAACAAGGAAACAAAAAACCAACAATCAAAATAATAAAAACCCCAGCACTAAATACAGAGACAGCAACTGGCTTAGAGAGAAAAGCAGCACTTCCTCCTCCTCCTGCTGCGTTCCTGTCCTACACCCCTGACCTGGCATTAGGGGCCATCACAAGTCTGTCACTGGAGGTGCTGCAGCTTCAGCTGCCTTTGAGGATTCCTCCCCAGACTTGCGACCTTGGCCAGGAAGCAACAGGGCTCCCGTTCGCGGTTAGGTTAGGAAGCCGGCTGCCCGCCCCTCTGTCACCAGGGGGAGGAGTTGGGAGATACCTACCTCTCCCAACCGACTACACAGGAACCTCACGGCTATTTTCAGTCCTGTCTTGGGTACCACGCTTGGCCTGGTGAAATCCAGGGGCTAACAGCGTTACCCCTCTCCTCTCACAAACGCCTCTACACAGAAAGCCACGCTCCTCAGTTCGCAGGATTTGGCTAACAGCACAAAGAAGCAAGAGAAACAAGGTAGAAGGAATAAACATTGCTATTACAGATAATCAGGCGCAGCTCTTCCAACAAAAAAAAAAAGATGCTGCTTTAGTCTCTTGAGACTGAAACATAGGAAAATTTCAAATTAGAAAGGCTGTAACCAATTCTGCATTTAAGACTGCATAAACTTGTGAAGACTGCTAGCTCTGGCTAGCTGCAATTTCTCTGGAAGGTTCCTGCCCCCCCAGATGATGGACGGAAAATGGATTATAGGCCAACATCCTGTTATTTCACTGCAAGTGTCACCAGCGGTGATGGACTCCGGGTCACAAGAACTCAGACTCCAGGAGGACAAAAGAATACATGAGACACAACAGGTAGAGGCAACCCCCCCTGCAAAGCGAAAAGAAGCACTGAGCATTTTCTTTTCAGATCAGCCACTGCAAGAGGAATTCCGAGCCCTCCTTCGGGCAGAGCCTGCCCGCCAGCCGGCACACGTGGCCGTTGACTGAGGCCCAATGCTGCTCTCTTTGCCTGAACCACATTTCACAGGGAGGAGGCAAGAGAAGCCACAGCTTGGCAAACGGAGTCTGCCGAGAAACACCCCCATGCTCACACTGCCCCGCCACTCTCCAATACTGACACTAATTGTTATCCTCCGCATCCCACAGCCTCTGCAGGAGCCAGTTTGGGGAACTGTGTGGATGCTGCATCCCACAGGAAGTCATTCAAGACAGACGGAGAAACCCACTTTCTGAAGTCCTACCAATACTTTTGGTCTTTTGGCTCCGGGGCATCTTCTTACCTTGAACACTTAAGTCACTTAATGACTTGTGTTCTGAAGTACTTTCATCATTCTGCTCGTTCTTCCCAACGGCCTTTAAACTTAGCAGCGTCCAGAGCAGAAAACATGTATAGATTTATTTGAGTGATGGTACATAAGAGGCATCCAACATCCCTTATTCTTAAAATTCATGAAGCAAACACCAGTCACTGACAGAAAGAACAAGAAAAGGAAACCTGAGAGGAAGCCAGTAACAAGGTTGTGGCTCTATTATAATTATTTAGACAACCAAAAGACAAGTCTCTGGGCACTGCTCTGCTTCCTAACAGAGCTTATCGCAGTAAGGCTCCATCTTTACTCAGCATCCTACTCAGCAGAGGTCCCCACTTCAGATGTGCAGCAGAAACATGGTCTCGGTCATACTCTCTTCCCGCCCCTGGAGCGCTGCAAGCAGGGTTACCAAACCAGCAAAAGCATCTCTCTCAGAACCTGTATCATATTTTTCTACATATACCAGCATTGCCACGATCTGAAACAAAAGGGATAAGTACCAAAGTTTGTCCGCTGTCTCACAGATCAGGAGATGAGACTCGTAAGGGTGAGTTTAATTCCTCTCTATATCATAAATGGACTTTGCAGGCAAGATCCTCCAGCCGCATCACTCCCCAGACCCTCAGCACCTTCTTGATTGAAGACTGTTCCGAGAACAGGGCGCTTACTGGGGACGAAGCACGGAAACCCTCTGGAAGCAGAGCTTCTTGCTTCTGCTGCTCACAGCACAACCTGGCGTAAACCAGCCCCTTGTAACTGGCACATGGCTCTGCACCAGCCCTGCTGCACTGGAGCTGGAAAATCCACCCACCTGCCCTCAGATGCGGGAGCTGTTTGGGGCTCCACGGCCACTTCTGCAGCCACACTAGTGCAGATGTTCCAACTCCTATTCACCAAGCCTGCAGCTCAGGAGTAAGTTTGCTGCAGTAACAGATTCCTGTCTTTTTTTGACATCACCACAGTAACAAATACCCATGCCGCTTCATCTATCCTTGGTGCCTAGAAAAATGAACTCTCAACTGTTACAAATTAACAGGTTGCTGATTACTAACAAGAAATTTTCTAAACTTTGATTTATAAGACATTGGAAAGCATTTTACTGACCCTGCAGAGTAGACGCTTCCAGAAAATACCCACGTACAATGAAGCAAAATGAAAATAAAATATGAATTATTAAGTTACAAGCCATCTATTACGAAAGTAAATGCACTACAATGTATATACATCTCAGACTGCAACTTAGACTATACATAGTAACTAGACAACAGATAAGGCACTGAACACATAATTTTATAACGGCACAGACAAAAATGAAACTTGGGGGAAAAAATCCTGGTGTAAACCTCTATCGAAATGTCTTACCCCCAAAAGAGCTGTGAAATCGTGCGTATGGGACACAGGAAAACACTGGTAGGAGTCAAAGTAGGTTTGGGCAATCCGAGTTATTCAAATTCAGCACATTTTATAAGGTTTGATTTTAAGTAATGACATTTCTCTCTCAAAACACTGACAAAGCCTTAAGGAAAAGCAGTAATTTCCAGAGAAGAATGACACTTTAAGAATACAAATAATGAGGTATAATGCAAGTTATCTATGCTACAAAACCATTTTGTGCAACTGGAGTCTTAAAGTGTTCCATCTTTTTTTTTTTTTTTTTGATCTGTGGGACCTTACAGCGTTTCCAGCAGTCAGACGTAGACAGACCAAGCCTGTATTTCCCACCCGTTTCCTTCCGCAGCCCCGGAAGGATGGGCTCCTGCCCCCCTGGAAGCCCCCGCGGTGGGAGACGGGCTGCAACTCCAGACACCCACACAGCGCGGCTGCGGGCCCACAGGGGCAGACCGGGGAGACAACACACCACAGAACACATCACCGAGACAGTTCTCCACACGTGTGGATATCTAACGAAAGCATTCCAGGCAGGAATCCCTTTCTAACACCGGGTTTCTATAACCACGCGCCAAGGTATGTCAGTACTGCTGGCACCATCCTCCAGCCCAGACTGTGCAAAGAGACTTTGATTTGAGATGGACTTCCAGGGAGGTGACTCTCCATGTGGGCACTACATCCTTTTGATCACAGCCTTAAGTAAACAAAGGCTTCATGTGACGCTGTTTTACCTCTCCAACAAACTCTTCTTTCCACCCTTTAATAGCAGTACCACACAGCCATGCACCTCCACGCACTTCAAGAATTACATTGCACCTTGTTCTTGCCATTGCAAAAAAGCATCGATATCAATGTAAAGTTGCAAGACAAAAACACACAAGAAAAATAGCTTGCATAAACAAGGGTCCACATAGAGTATGTTTGCACAACACAAGCAGAGCAACATTAGACATGGAGATTAAATAATCTGAGTGTTCATTCACAACATATTAGGCTCGTGTAAACGCTGCCAACCCCACCCTCCTCCTCCTCAGTGCGGGAGAAGTCTCTTCCTGCAACCTGCAGCTCTAAAATCTGGAAGACGAAGCACTTTGTGAACAGTCAGTCAAGGGCTCTACCACTAAGCACAAACCCGGTGCCTTTATATTCAGCCACTACTCCAACACTCCCTCCAGAACAGCTACACAGCCCGTTTTTTCAGCTGTCATTGACTGAAAGATTTCATTCAAACTCTTAAGAGTGATTACTAAAAAGCAGAGATAAAAATCTTACAAAAAGGTGGATAGAGTCAGAAACCGGTTTGGGTGTAAAATTAGGTCAGAGAAGCAAGTTTTGTTTGACTGCTAACACAGCTTTAGGAGTGACAGTAAGCACTGAGTTTTGAATTCAGTGATGGAAGTACATGAAGTGTATTCATTAAATCTATATTCCAATAATTAAAATTATTGAGGCCTAACCGAAATGAAAATTATTTCCACAGGAATGTATACTGTCATGGGAAGTCAAATGTGAATTATACTACACAGCCTGACTCTAGCTACATGGATTCATTTATAAGCTGAGATTAAATGTTCTACTTACGTAACTAATATTTCTACAGCAACACATTAGGGAAATATTGCAATTGCATGACTAAGCAGAGGAGACGGGAAATATAATCGGTGCGGCTGACTTTGCAGCTGCCTTCGTGCACATCAGTACGGTGACTATCACGTACCCATTGACACAATACACGCCTTCGACTTTACCCTTCCCGTCATCATCCCACCAGACCTGCACAGTCAGACCTTTGTGCCTGCGCTCCCAAGTCGCCGAGCAGAAAAGTCTCTGATCCCACAGCTCTGTACAGAAGAGGCTAAAACTTGGTGAGATGCTTCCACTGTTAGAGCACCTTGGTTATCATCGACAGCACAAATTTAGCCATGATCACACTCATCACCTCTAAGCTTTCTTTACCAACAGCAACACTGTTGGTAAAGATTGTGATTTTACTTCAAAATATAATCCCAAACGTAAGGCAACAACACTTACTGAGCAAACTTTGGTGCAGCAAGTTTTCCCTTTGTCCGATAGACACTGAGGATGTGTCACCAGGTACACCTCACCTCCACAGGTCATTTGCCTTTATGGCTGAGCTCACGCAAATTTAATATTCTAAACTGGATTTAGTATTTTCATAGAATCACAGAATGGTTAGAGTTGGAAGGGACCTTAAAGATCATCGAGTTCCAGCCCTGGGCAGGGACACCTCCCACCAGACCAGGTTGCTCCAAGCCCCGTCCAGCCTGGCCTTGAACCCCTCCAGGGATGGGGCAGCCACAGCTTCTCTGGGCAACCTGTTCCAGTGTCTCACCACCCTCACAGTAAAGAATTTCTTTCTAGTGTCTAATCTAAATCTCCCCTCTTTCAATTTAAAACCATTACCCCTCGTCCTATCGCTACACTCCCTGACAAAGAGTCCCTCTCCGGCTCTCCTGTAGGCTCCCTTCAGACACTGGTAGGCTGCCCTAAGGTCTCCCTGGAGCCTCCTCTTCTCCAGGCTGAACAACCCCAGCTCTCTCAGCCTGTCTTCATAGGAGAGGTGCTCCAGCCCTCTGATAATTTTTATTTTACAGTAAAGGATAACAGTACAATGCAAAACTGCAAAAACAGTACCATGCAGAATTAAATTCTGTGTCAGAACTCACGCCAGTCAATGCCAGCCTTCCCCAGAACCACTCAGCGGTTTCGCTGGATTTCTTGCTCGACCCAGCTCCACCCAGGGGTGAAAGGATGAATGGTATTTTACCTCCCAGAATCACAGAGGGCTCCTAGCTACCAAAGCCCCGCTGTGCAAGGAAAGCTGCAGTTTCCTTACACCTGACTAGGCTTCTTCAAACATTTTATGCTAACGGCCAAAAAGGGGGGAGCTTCTCTCCTGCACACTGCATGATCTGTCTGAGGAAGACACTTCATTTGGTCTGTTCCCACCTCTGCCCCAATACACACAAGCAGCAAGGACTCCATCCCATGTGCAGCTGCGACACAGAAGTACAGCTTTCTCACTTTTCCATTTTTAAAGACTAAAAACCAAACCAGAAACAAACAAAAAAATCACCAAGGCAGATTTCTTTTGGACTAGAAGTAGTCATCACTTCTCAGTGCTAATTTTCATGCAAACGTTCATGACATCCATTTTGGCTGCAAGTCTAATCATAAAAAAGAGCCCAAGAAATGTAACAAATACATTTTCCACTCCCACATTCGAGGACAGATGAATCTCTCACAGCCCAAAGTTAAAGTCTAGAACAGCTAGAGTGCAAACATCCACCAAACTTGTGAAATTTCAGACTGACATTTGCCATTTCAAAGCACATCCCAATAAACCGAGGTAAAACCAGGACTATTCTGCCTGCTTTCCACCGCTATCACATAAATGTTTCTGCTTAAGGGTATCCAAAACATTGAGAATCACCACTAAAACATGATGTTAACACTATACACGTATTAAGTGACAACACCATGCCCTTTTTACACATTTCAGGAACTTTGCTTTTACCTAAAAGGCTGAAGCTTTTACAATGGCCACCCTTTATGCAGTAAGAGGCAAATGCAGACAAGTGGGGGTCTGTGCTAAACACACATCAGTTAATTCTGCTTTTGTTTGCAAAAATACACCTTGCCGGCTAGAACTTCATGGATTTCAACACCCAAATGGAATAAAGCTATAGACTTACAGGAATAAAGTTAAAGACGTACAGAAATAAAGGCAGCCTTCAACACACAAATGCCTGCAAACAAGAGCTGAACAGCCCCAGCAGAAAGATGAATTAATTTGCACAGGTGTATGACCTTCTTTCCTCACTATTTCATTCTGTGACAACTCTCTAGTGCCAGATCAAAACCAACACCACACAAAGCCTTTAACTTGGAACTGTTTCAGAAGTCATGACTCGGTAAGGAGCAAAGCCCTCTAACGTTTTG
>KZ506809.1:60412-84968 GCA_002844005.1 Limosa lapponica baueri | reverse complement strand
AGTTTCCCAGATCCTCCTTCTGGCCCTTCTTGTAGATGGGTGTCACATTGGCCACCCTCCAGTCATCTGGTACCTCTCCTGTTGACCAGGAGTGTTGCTAGATAATGGAGAGAGGCTTGGTGAGCTCTCCCGCCAGCTCCCTGAGTACCCTTGGGTGAATCCCATCCGGCCTCATAGACTTTTGCGTGTCTAGGTGCATAAGCAAATCGTTAGCTACTTCCTCCAACTACTTCATCCCCCCCAGATTACTAACCAGTCCCTTGGAGCTGTTCCAACACCTACTGGCTGCTCTCGGTGGTACCAGAAGATTTGTCTGCTAAAAACCCAATCTGTAAATATCATTAGATCACCCTCACAGGAGCAGGGTGTTGGTGGAGGCACCGGGGAGAGGAGCTGTTGGGTGTTGTGCCCAGCCAGTGCTGAGCAGGGGTATCTGCTGCCCGTGGTGTCAGGGCTGAGCTGTGCCCAGCAGCCATGCGTGTGGCACTCTGGGGAACTTTTAAGGGACCCAAACTTAACACAGGGAGAACGTAGCACAAGTCACCAGCTCCAGCAATACCACCACCGCTGCGCTGCTGCAGTGCCCCAAGTCCTTGTGCTCATGCTAGCTCTAAGTGACACAAAGGGATTCGTGTTACCTGGAAATCCGAGATGAGGCTCCAGAAACATCCCACAAGGCAAGGCTGTGTCGGAGCTCGCTGGCGCTGCGGGTCCACCACCTGCCTCCATTGCTCCATCACAAATGGGCTTCCATCCGGTGTGTGGATGCTGTCCCTCGCCACATGCAGCCAATGGCTTCTGGAAAGGGCCTGGGTCTCCAGGACACACACTCTGACTTCCAGCCAAGAATCCCACAGAGCTCAAATGTTTTAGGGAGTCAGGAGCTCCCTGGACAACCTGCTGGCCAGTTTCTCCCCTCTCCAGCTCCAGCCCGGGGCTGCTCTCGGCTCCCCTTGCCCCAGCCTCTGTCACCGCTTTCTGCCTGCTGCCCAGCACACGTGGCGCACGGCTCACAACCCACAAAGGAAAAACCCCGAGCGACAAACCCCGGCCCTGGGGGGGCGGAGGAAGGCTGAGAGCGGAACCAAAAGCCTGCGCAGCCCAGACTGCCAGCTCGCCGCCCTGACGGCGCACCCCTAGCCCCTGGGACCCCACGCCAAGGCCCAATGGAGGATTTAGGTAAGCTGGGCCCCTCCGAAGTCAGCCCCGCACCCAGGCCCGGTGCGGGGTCAAGCCTTCGGTGGCCTGGGGGGAGCCTTGTCCTTCCTCTCTCTCTGGGTGAGGTGGGGATGCTGCAGAGAGGGCAGCAATGGAGCCGCTGCACTCCTTGCCGTGCCTCCCCCCTCTCAGGGGATGGACAAGGCCCAGGTGGCCGTGTAAGCGTGTAGCCAAAAACAGTGAGCGCTTGAAGGCAGGAAACAGGCTGTGACAGCCATGCGATCCAGCCTGCACGCAACGGGGCCAAGCAGCCCCAGGGTGCAGCGTGACACCCAAGGGTGCTGGGAGTCATCCCTGCCCCAGAGCGGGGAGATGGGGCCAGGGAAACAGCCACGCTGTGGGGGGCAGCCCCCCTCTTTCCTGACGTGAGGGCAGCGCGATGCCGAGGGACGGCCAAGGTGGTGAGTAAAAGCGGAAAGAGAAAGAGCTTTGCCCTCTCTGGCGAAAAAGCCGCTCTGGGTGCACAGGAAGCACCGAGGTTTAGCTCTCCTGGGCCAGGGCTTCTGCTGGGATGAATTTAAGGGCTGGGGGATGGTTCCTCATAAACCAGAGATGGTGTGCGAGGGAACGGGGCCCCCGTTGCCAGCATCCCCCGCGCTGCAGGAAGGCTGTGCAGCACGGGAGGTGCATCCTGCCCTGGGGACGAGGGTTCAGGTGAGTGCTCAGGGCCACCACCACCCCTTGGGGCCCTGGCACCTGGCTGCTATGAGGCTGCTTTTGCTCCTGAGATTTCAGGAGTGTCACAGGACCACTTTGGGGGTGCACAGGCAGGGAGGGCAGCCAGAGGCTGGGGTGCCCGACCCGGGTCTCTCTGTGCAGACGCTTTGCTGGCAGAACTGGAGCAGAGCTCTTGCCCAGCCTCCAAGGACCCCGTGCCGCGGACGCCAAACTCCTGCAAGAGGGATTCGGCCACAGCCGTGCCCCCAGCACCCCGTGGCCATGAGCCACTTGCTTCAGCGGCCATGAAGGTAACACTTCAACACAGGGAGGCTAGTGGCTGAGCCCCTGCTCAGCTCATGACTGGGTGGTGGTGCTGGGGAGCATCCTGCAGGCTCAGCCATGAGGGTTTGTCCTTCCAGGTGCAACTGCCGCCTCTGGCTCAGCCTCTGGGAGAGGATTTGAAGACAGTGTACAGGTAAAACATGGCCATGGGAGGACAAAGCCCTCTGGGACTACCCTTTCCATTGTTTGGATGTGTCCTCCAGGGTCACCTCCGCTCCTGCACGTCCTCCCCCAAAAAACCAGTCCTCCTGTGAGCTGGAGCAGGGGGTTGTAGCCTGCATCCCTGTGGCACTGCTGGGGTGAGGGCAGGGCTTCCAGCCACATGTGGCCACCCCGTCCCCTGCCAGCACATCCCCGGGGGGGCCCCCTGCCACCCCCGCTGTGGTCTGTGGGGAAAGGGCAGTGTCTCACTGGGGTGGGGGTTCTCAGTCTTGGGCAACCTCTGGCCTGGAGGTGGAAACTGCAGCATCCATCACACTCTGCCGTGCTCAGCAGCCCCACACCGCTCCCGTGGCCACTGTCCCCCTCGCCCCCACCCACGGCAGCCGCCCAGCAGCTGGATGAGCTCCTGGCTGACCTGGGCCACATGCAGAGCAAGGTGAGCCTTGTCCCTGGGGAAAGGAGGTTGGGGGCCCAGCCCCCACCCGGCCCTCACCACCCTCCTTCCTGGCAGCTGGGGGCCAGGGAGCTGGCGGAGCCCTCACCCTCACTGGACAACATGCTGGGCAGCCTCACCAGGGACTTGCAGGAGCTGGGCATCACGGCCACCCCCACCGGTGTCTGCGCTGCCTGCCGCAAGCCCATCGCTGGCAAGGTGAGCTCCCACACTGCCGTCCCAGCATCCCTCTCCCCTCGGCTCACGGCAGCCCCTGGAGCTGCCCCCCGCCTCCCTGCAGGTGCTCACGGCCCTGGGCAAGACCTGGCACCCCGAGCACTTCGTCTGTGCCCGCTGTGGGCAGGAGCTGGGCGGACGGCCCTTCTTTGAGCGGGGCGGGCGGGCATACTGCGAGGAGGACTACCACCAGGCCTTCTCCCCCCGCTGTGCCTACTGTGCCGGCCCCATCCGTGAGGTAGGTATGTGTCCCCTGCCCCGGCCTTCCCTGCCACCCCCTGCTGCCATCAGCCACCTCACCTCTTCCTGCAGAAAGTCCTCACGGCCCTGGACCAGACCTGGCACCCCGAGCACTTCTTCTGTGCCCACTGTGGGAAGGTGTTTGGAGATGATGGTATGTCCCAGGGGACTAGTGTGGGGGTCCTGCCCCCATTGCCCCCACCCCAGCTATCCCCCCCCACAGCCCAGCCCTTGCACCCGTCGCTCTGTCTGACATCCCCCCGTGGTCTTCCCCTTGCTTTACCTCCTATCCTGCTCCCCGCCATGGCCATGCCCCACCATACCCCTCTGTGAGCCTTCCCCCAGGGAGATGCTCACCCTGATGCCCTCCCGCAGGTTTCCATGAGCGGAGTGGGAAGCCGTACTGCCGCCAGGACTTCCTGGCCATGTTTGCCCCAAAGTGCCAAGGCTGCGAGCGCCCCGTGACGGACAATTACCTGTCGGCGCTGCAAGGCGTCTGGCACCCCGAGTGCTTCGTGTGTGCGGTGAGTGGGTGGCAGGCTAGGGGGTACGTGGGGACACAGGGGTGAGCGTGTCCCAGAGGCTGTGCCAGCCTTCCCCATCTCCTCCCTCCAGGAATGCCTGAGCAGCTTCGGCAGCGGCTCCTTCTTCGAGCTGGAGGGTCGGCCCTACTGCGAGCTGCACTTCCACCAGCGGCAGGGCAGCATCTGCCATGGCTGTGGCCACCCCGTCACCGGCCGCTGCATCACGGCTGCGGGGCGCAAGTACCACCCTGAGCACTTCATCTGCGCCTACTGTCTGGGCCAGTTGCAGAAAGGCACCTTCCGCGAGCACGGTGAGAAGATGTACTGCCAGGTCTGCTACGACAAGCTCTTCCTCTGACCCCTGGCACATGGCCACCCTTCGTGCCTGCCTGGGTGTCCCCTCTATCATCCCCACCATCAACATCCCCGGCACTTTCCCAGCCAGGCCAGGCATGCCTGGGATTGTCCCTGCTGAGACAAACATCCCTTGTATTTTCCCACCCATCAATGTCCCTGGCATTGGTCCTGCTGCGCCGAATGTCCCCAGCATTGTCTCTGCCAACCCAGACATCATTCCTTGTCCCCCTCCACCCAAGACATTCCCGGTATTGTCCCTGCCGAGCAACACATCCTGGGCATTGTCCCCTCCACCTGAAGCAATAAAACACCTGGCTTTGCCTTTGCGCTGCTCACTGGTGGCTTCATGGACAGGGCTGCAAGGAGGGAGGGCTGGAGCCCCCATATTCAGGTGCATCCATCAGTGCCCCCCACAGCACACGGGTGCACTGGGCCCCCATCTCCTAGGGTGCTGCAAGCCGGGGTGACTCTGCCCCGGCTGCCTTTCCCCAGCAACCCTGAGGACACAGCCCCAGCCTCCCCAGGGGAGCAGCTCAAGCTCCAGCCACGCAGGAAATCGGCACCACCCCAGCCCTGCGTCACCACAGACTCAGGTCCTGCTACCACAGGGCAAAACCTGCTGCTCCGCACCCCAGTGAAATCTCTCCAACAGCAACACAGCTTCAGTAAAAAGCTGGTTTGAAGCAGAAGCCAGAAACCTGCTTCCAAATAGGAATTTCCAGAAGCTTACAGGATTTCTTTCTGTATTTATTTTCACACGCACAATGGGTGAAAGTGAAGAGCGTTAACACGGTGTTTCAGCCTGGACTCAGTATTCCCCAGGAAGAGGTGAGCACAGTTGCAGCCTAGCCATGCTCTGCAGGGGCAGCCCTTGCTCCAGGTTTTTTAAGGATGCACTCAGCACTAGAGAAATGATGGTATTTCTCCACTTGTGCAAAGTCTGCCAGCCACCACAGGAGAGGGAAAATTCAGGGAAAGGCTTCCCAGCAGGAAGCCCTAACGCTCTGCGGAGATCCCACCTCCTGAGCAGCCCCAAGCACCCTGCAAATACGGTCAGGAGCTCAATACAAAGCAAAGTTTTGGTGCCTTTTATTTTTCCTCCAGTCTTTTGCTAGAAAGAGGAGGAAATGTCACTTTGTAAAGGGTTTGCCACGCAGCGGCATGTTTTAGAGCCACACACAGCCAAGCAACACTCCAGAGTGCAGCCCAGCCCCTGGAAGACACTTGGTCCCAACTGCACAGCTAAAAATGGCAAGGTGGCAGCCACAGACACACTTTAAAAACTTTATTTATATAAAAAAATCATTTTGTTTCAAAAGCGTTACAAGAGTGTGCAGAGGAATCAGACAAGGAACGGGTTTGCTGCTCCCCGCTTCCCTCCTCCCTTGCCCTACTCCCCACCAGGGCAGGGGAGGAGAGGAGCGGGAAGCTTTTTTTTTTTTTTTGGTTCATTTGGAATTAAAAATTAAAAAAGGAATTAGTGTTTTACATATTTAAAGGAAAAGAGAAGAGTTAGACCCCAGAACAGAACCAAAGTGAGCTGAGGTGGGGCTGGAGCCAGAGAGGGGTCAGCCGGAGCTGGGAGGTGAGTTTGGGCAGAGGAGGGGGCAGGAGCAAGGCACCAGTTCTGCGTGCTGCAGCCCCCCGGCTCCCGCCCACGGTTCGGGGGGAGTCCCAGGCTGGGGAGGGCTCCCGCTCCAGTTTGCGGCCTCCTACAGAGGCTTCCAGTTGCACAGGGAGCCCATGGGCTCCCCGAAAGATCACAGCACTTACATGTGCCCCCACCACTGCAGCAGAGAGGAAGAGGATGTTTAAGTCCTAGCTCCAGTGGCAGCCCAGTCTCCCCAGCACAGGAGGCAGAAGGGGCCTGGGATCCCCCCCAAAGTAGGCTTCCAGCCCCACTGCAGACAGTGAAGGCTCCCGGCAGGGACGGGAAGCGCTCAGCCCTGCCAGGAGCCCAGGAAACACCCCTTTCCCAGCAAAGAAGCCAGACAGTACGATTCAAAGAGCTATTTCACAGTGGCAAAAGAAAGGCACGTGTAAAGAGAAGTCCAAGGGGCACCGCTGTGGCAGCTGGTGCACGGGCGTGAGGGGGGGTCCTGGCTCTGCCCACCTGCAGCCCTGCCAGCGCCTGCTCCTCGCACAGTGCACCCCAAAAGCCCTGCCACGTCTCCTCCTTCCCACAGGGACCCATCGCCCCCCATGCAGGGAGGTCCATCCCAAGCCCCCCACACTGACCAACCACATCAGGATCCCTCCTCACACAGTCACTGGGTAGGGGCCAGCAGCCCCGTCCAGACCCCTCCACAGGATTCAGAGCCAGATCCCCCTTCCCATGCCCCTGAAGCCTCATCTAGAGCAAAGCAAGAGAAGTTATTGCTGTTTCTCCTTCCCCTCATGACTCCAGCTCCCCCTCATCCTGGTCCCACTGTGACCAGGGGAGGGATGCTCCCATTGTCCCCACGGCCCTGGTTGAAGAGTGATCCCGCACAAAAATATATCCTATAGACAACAAAACAAAACGCGGCGAGTGAGGTCCCAGTCTCTGTCCCTGCAGACGTCTCCAAGCAGAGGGAAAGCATGGGAGAGAAGGCAGTTCCTGGTCAAGGCAGAGATCCAGAGTCCTTTTGCAGCATCCACGCCGGTCGACCCGGCAGAGTCAGGCAGGAGGGTTTTACTCTCTGGAGGAAGGAGGTGGTGGAGGACAGGGAGGAAGAGTTATTGGTCGAGGTGTCCCAGAACGGGGAGGTGCAGCGGTCTAGAGGAGGCAGAGTGGCCCGGGCTGTCCCTGGGGGACCAGGCCCAGTCATTTGGCTGGCTAGTTGGCACAAACAGTCCAGCAAGAAATCCAAAAATAAGACAAGGTAAAAGTCGGTCCATTCCACCACGAAGAGTTATATATATATTTATATATATAATATATTATCAACCCAAACTGAGTGGAGGCGGGGACGGCAGCTAGATCTTCTGCTGTGGAGAGAGAGTGAGAGACATTAGCATGCCCAGAAAGCGAGCAAGCAGCAGAGACATGATCATGGCCCCGATGGATCAGGCAGCGATTGCAGGCAGCAGTGATCAGAGCAGAATTTGGCTGGCCAAAGCACCCCTAACAGCGCAGCAGGATCTGTCACCGCTGTTCAGATTGGGCAGGACGCTGCGGGACATACCGACATGGGGGGAAACACAGCAGCATCCTCCTCCGCCTCCACTACCTCAGGCTGCGGTTCCTGCCCCTCCTCCTGCTGCAGACACACGGGGGTTAGTAGGGGCGATGGAGCGGGGTGGGGGTGTTAGTGGTGGGAGCCCAGTTCTCCCCTCCTCCGCCAGCCAGGACAGCGATGTGTCATCTCCTGCACCCCAGTCCTGCTCAATCTTCCCTTGTTAGGAAGAGCTGCTTACCATCAATGGCGCTGCCTTCACCGGCTCCATATCTCCGAGGTCACCAGATCGGTCCAGTGTCCTGCTATGGTCCCTCTCATTGAGTGTGGAATAGTTGTCTGGAGCAGGAGAGGGGACAGTCAGTCATGTCACCTCCATGGGAGGCAGCACCATCCCCATAGGAGATGCAAGCTCTGCCCCCTCCTAGCAAGATGCTCCCCCTTCTAGTCCCTTCTCCTACCTGGTCCCATGTTGCTCATCTGGATCTCCTCCCGGGAGGATTTCTTGTCTACAAGTATGGGAGAGCAGCATGTCAGACACAGCCCCTGCAGCCATGAGCAGCAGAGGAACCACTGCCTGCCTCAGCGAGCAGAGCCCAAAGCCAGCTACAGCACTGGTGACCCAAGGATGCTACAGGACCTACATAAACTACATGCATCATTTCTAGCCCTGAAAAGCCATCTAAATCCCAAATTGATGGCTTTGTGCAAGCAGCTGTGGCTGCCAAGAAAGCCAGGGCTGAAGAGCTGGGAGCGGACAAAGGCCAAGCTCTTCTGGGTACCCACAAGGCAGAAGGATGACAGTGGAGACAGGTGCTGAAGGGAAGGCTCATACCTGTTTTTTGGTTCCTGTCGATGAGAGGCAAGGTGCTGTCATCAAACGAGTTGCCCCCCTGGGTCCGAGAGGCATTGCTCAGGTTCACCTGGAGTGCCAGACAGCAACCGCTCACATCCTGGCCCAGATGCCCCTTCCCCATCAAGCACATCCCACCCCTCCGGCCCCCAACACCAGTATGTGAGCAGTTGCTCACATCCCTCAGCCCTCAAAAAAGGGCCCTGAAGGAACCAGAGGGTGGTCCAGAGCCCACGGCTGCACCCACAGTGCGAGGCTGTGGGTCGTGCACCCACAGAGTCGAGGCTGACCCTGCCTCGACTGGGTCAGGGCAGGCCACCCAGCAGCAAGGTCAGTCCCAGCTTTTGGGAAAGAATCTGAGTCCTGGAGAACCTTGCTCTTCAGCGCTGCCACAGTGGCTTTTAGCGCTGCAAACTTTCACGCCTACATATCTGCATGCTTACAGGTGGGACACAGGGCTTAAAGCTTTACAGAGTGTTTCTCCCTTCTTGTTGGCCATTCACTGAGAAATGGCAGAGGGGACACCTTCAAGGGTCTCCAATCCCACCAGAAATCCAGTACTGCTGAGCTCCAGGAACACCCTTCTCCCTGCCGCATGGCCCTACCTACAACAGGGGATCCCCATTCCCCTACTCCCATACCTGGAAATCTGACTTCTTCCAGCCTTCCTTCTCCAGGGGCTTCCGCAGCTCTTTATATCCCCAGACTGTCTGCAAGACGAGGGCAGCTGCTCGGACTTCCCTCTCTGAGCGGTTCCTAGAAAGCCATGAAGGAAGAGATGTTTGGAAATACCCATGGCCTCGAGGAAGCTCCTGGAGAAGCCCTTCTCTGCCCATTGCATTGTCCTTCAAGCAGAGCCTACCCAGATTTGTTGATCAGCACCAACTTCTCAATTCCCTGTGTTTCCCGCAGCTTCTTGGCAGCCTCAAGATTGTCTACAATGACTTCATTGATGGTGTTGAGGATTGACACCACTGTGTCCTCAGAGAGGTTTTTGGCTGGGGTCTGCTGGCCTCCAGGCAGGTTCTTCACTAGGTTGGGGATGGCATGTTTACCTGGGAAGGGGAAAGAGCCAGGTGTGAGCAAGTTAGGAAGAGAACTGCAAAAGGAAAAGAAATCACAGAAAGATCATGCAGAAAGATCAGGGAGAGGTGAGCAATTCTGATGTCCCTCTCAGTGGAGCTCAGCACTCGCTACTCTGGGAGAGGAGGAGCAACAGACAGACACCAGGCTGATGCCCTGCCCACACACTCTCAGCTGCCAAGACCAGAAGAAAGTTCCTGCCTAACCCGGACGGATGCAGACAGCAGGATGTCCTCTCCTGCGCAGCCCTCACCTATCAGCTCTTTGTTACGCAAGTCGACAGCCAGGTTGCGCAGGGCTCCGGACGCTGCTTTCACCACTCGCTCGCTGTCGTGGGTGAGGAGGTCGGCGATGGCGGAGAGTCCCTTCTCCTGGCGCAGCGCTGAGCGGATGTACCGGCCATACTGCGGGGGAGAGGCAGAGCACAACCTGTCACCTGGGCAGGCACAGCCTCTCCTGCTCCTGGGGCTGGGGGACACCACTTGAGCCCTGCCACCCAGCCTCATCTTGAGAGCTGGGGGTTCTGGCTTCACCCACAGCAAGACAAGACTGCAAAGGTCCCATTCCTGACCCAAAGGCCCCCTGCAGGCCAGGCAAGCAAGATTTCCCAAACAGTCCTTCCATACACACCAGAAGAATGCAGGTCAAGGGGCTGTAGAGCAGCCCCAAACCTTCATCCCCAGCCTACAGAAAGGAAGGAAGGGCAGGGAACCGGCTGCAAGGAGGGACACAGACAGCCCTTGGGAAGACACAGCTGGCAGGGAGCACAGAGCCCTGAACAGCACAGGAGAGACCTGGTCCGTGCCTGAACTGTATCTTCTTGGGCATAAGCCATGCACAATGCGAACAGCCTAAAATGGCAGAGCCGTGGCCATCTACAGCTCTGCTGGTACTCCAAGGGTGATGCTCCCTGCTTCCCAAGGCCCCCTTCCCTGCACCACAGAGGATCATGGCCATGGCCAGCTCCACAAAGCACTCACTGTCCAGCTGCCAGCACACAGGTTCTGAATGGCTCCTGCCGAAGCTTCTAGGATGGCTGGAGTCTTGCTTTCCTTTAGGAGGGAGATGTATATCCGGACCACTTCTGGCTGGAAAAGGAGCTCGTAGCCTGCCAGAAGAACACAGGTAGGAAGCACTTACTCAAGGGCTCTGCTAGCATCTGACTCAAAGGAGCACTGCTGGGCAGACGAGGCTGGAAGCTTTCACCCAGGCTCACTGCTCCCTGGAGGCTGGATCCTCAGTACAGAGGGAGCCAGGTTGCCCCACAGTACCAGAAACCCCAGCCCTGATCAAGGATGCCATGGCTGTCGCCCACAGCCCCCAACACACTGCTGCAGCTCAGGAGAGGTTTGGGCCGAGCCACAGCACTGCTGCCATCAGCAAGGAGAACCCAATTTCAGCACAAACCTAGTGGAGAAGTACCCAACCCAGACAAGGGCATGTGGTGGGGCAGCAAACCTGGCAGCCGGGTGCTACAGTAGCAAAAGGCTCAGCCCAAGTGGCCACCAACACCACGTCGTAGAAGCTTGGGTCCAGCTCATCCTCAGAAACTGAACCAGGTCTCCAGCTCTCCACTATGCTAGCAAGCAGGCAGGGATCAGGCCTTTAAGTATTAACTCTTCTCCATGGCAGCGCATGTCCAGAAGTGACTTCTAAAGCAGCGATGAGATTGCAGTTTACAGTTGCAAGGCCAGGTTTTCCATCTTGCTCCCTGTCCTCAGCTGTGGTAAGGGATGTCCCCAGTCCCCAAAGCAGATCGCTCCTCAGGCTTCCACCAGAGATGGGTGCTGACTCTTCCCACAGGCCAGGTCAGCCTGAGGAGCCACCATCACACATTTGAGCTGCTCACAAGGTCAGGTCTGTCTTGAGTTTCCTTGTGATTCTTCTAGCTTGACTCTTTGTACCCCTCAGAGCACCAGGGTCCTCCAAGGTGTTTGCCCCAAAACATGGTGTTTTGGGGCAGAAGGAACTGAACTCAAGCCCCAGGCTAATGCCCACTGCTTGGCCAGCCAGAGATGGGTGTGATTCACAGCCCTCTAGATGGTGAGACACTTGTCCCCACAGGCTTCTTGGAATGACCCTTCCTCATGCTCATGCTGGAGAACACTTTAGGGCAAGGGGTTTTGGTTTTAAATCCTCCCTGTTCTTCATGCCCAGGAGAGAAGAGCAGGCAAGAGGGCAATTGTGCTAAGAAGAGACCACCATAGAGGGCTACCCTTCCTAGGGCTGAGTCACCATGCTGTCCCTCAGTCCCTAAGGCAATAGTTCCCTCTGCAGCCCCAAGAAGCCTGTCTTGAGGGTGCGCTGACCTCCTCCAAGCACAACAAGTGTCCTCACAACTGTCTGTGGCACAGCTAGTGCTTTAACAGACACCTGGGGAACCAGAAACATACCTCCAAACCAAATATCTGTCTATTTAAGAGGCTCACTCCAACAGGAAATCAACTCTACTCGCTCCTCTCCTGGACTGTGTGTGGAGAAGCAGCCCTGCATAGCCTTGCACAAACACACCCAGGAACATACCTTTGGCTGGAGTTGTTCTTTTGGGAAAATCCACTGTATCAGCACCAGGATCTTCTGGGACCTTTTTACCTTCAAGGGGCAAGCAGAGCAGCATAAGACACCTCCTCTGCCCACCCATCTCAGCCCAACAGCTCTTTGCCACTTGCTACAAGAACAAGCCCAGAGGTGAGCTGAAGCTCAGCTGCCAGCATGTCCCAGGAGGGGATGTCAAGGGCATTAGCCACTTGACACATTAGCCACAGTACGTGCCCAGCTGGGAGGGAACAAAGAGAGGTAGAGAAAGTACCCAATCAAACCATGGAAAAATTAAAACCAAGAGCGCACTCACCTCTGGAGAACCATTCGTCTATTGGCGAAGCGGAGAGAAGGACAGGAGAGAGAGGAGGCAGGAGGAGAGAAGTGCCGACAGCATCATGGGGCAGATCATTTGGCAAGAAAGCAAAGGGGAGGGGAAGGGGCAACACAGGAGAAAAGGGAAGGCGTGGAGTTAGTGGACATCTATCCATCACCATCCCACCACCACAGACACCCACCATTAGCTTTTGCCAAATGCTGTGGGTAAGCCAAGCAGCAGCTCCCAAAGCCAGGGGAGGCAAAGACCACTGTGCCTCCAGAGAAGGCTGCAGTTTGGCCTTCACACAAGAGATGCCAAACTAGGAGCACAGAGACCCCAGACCACCCTCAAGCTCCACTCTGTCAGATATGTCCTTATCCCACCTCCCTCCACACTGCTGCCACCCAACAAACCTTTGCCCTTCTTGGCACCGAAGCAGCTCGCAGCATGGGGCCCAGCGTTGTTGGCAGGGGCCAGAGGTGTCTCCTGGTAGCGCTCAGCATGGGGGATCTCACGGTGGACTTGGTAGGACAAGTTTCTCAGCAGGCACACACAGTTCTCCACCAGCTAGAGAGAAAGCCAGATAGTTTGACCTGGAGCAGCTCATGCCCACCCCATGTGTCTGAGTGAGGGCCCTGTCACAGGTTGCAACCCAGAGCCCAGCCAAAGGGGGCTGAACTGGGACCAGAGGGATTTGCAGCTCCATCTCAGATGGAGCGGGAGCATGCTGCCATCCCAGAGCAGGCATGGCCAGCTCTGCCGGCATGAGTTCTTACTCTGCTGGGCCAAAAATATCTCTGCCATAAACACAAGATGTCCAAGGCAAGTCTCAAGGAAAATTCGAGCCAATGCCTGGTCAAGGCATTCCAGGGAGCCCTGAGCCAGGGGACACTAGCATGGTGATGAGTCACACCACCAGACACCTGCTGGAGGGCCAATGTTCCCACTGTAGGCTGAGTGCCAGACACCTCCTGGTCAAACAGGTCACCCCTCATGCAGGCTATCGCTTCCCAAGCCAGGATCGTGGAAAGGCGTGAGCCTGGACTGGGTTTTCCTCGAGCTGGTCCTGTCAGACCAAATCCCCTCCCCGGTGAGAGCTGCCCCCCAGCCACTCTTCATCTATCTTGGGATGAACCCAGCTTCAGCCACCATGAACAGCAGAGCACTGCTGGAGCTGGCTGTTAAGGGCAGAGCTCTTCATGTGCCCTCACAACACCCCTGCTGTGGTACCTTGCTGTCCGAGTCCTTCTGACCAATCTCAGACTGGACGATGTAGATCAGGGCATCCACCAGCCCATCGCATTCCCGCAGCTTCCGACGGGCCTCACTCCGCTCTGAGCTCACATTCCTGGCAGGCAGGAGAGAACCGTCACGGGAGAGACAGCGGAGAGCAGGCGAGGAACAGCCCACACTCAGCAGAGCTCAAACCAGAGAAAGACTCCTGTAGCCCCCCTCTACTGAAAAACACCTCCAAAATCAAGGACTGCATCACCAGTAGCTGTCCCAGGAGAGCAGCTCCTCCGCAGACCTCCTTTAGCTGTCCCAGAAAGCTACCAGGAGCAGCCAGGAAGAAGCATCACAGCAGCCCCAACCCACGCCAGCTCTTGGCCAGCAGCTGGTAGCCCCCTCCCGTACCTAAGGCAGCCAGCGGTGTTGGTGAGCACCGACTCCCACTCGATATGGCGGGGTTTCGAGTCCTCATTGGGTTCCCGCTCCCAGCCCGAGCGGGGAATGACAACCTCATCGGTCAGAGCATGTAGTGCGTGATCCACAATGGCCATCTTGATGGAGTCGTGTGAGGACAGGTTCCACAGCGTTCCTGCAATGCCACAGGCGGGAGGTGATCAGTCAGACCACGTGGGCTTAGAAAACCTGCACCGTGCATCCCTCAACCGAGAGATTAGCCCCTCCACTCCTCCCTGGTGCCATTACCTGTGATGACCTCTGTGAGGTCCATGTCGTGGGCCTTCCGCAATAGGCGCACCAAAGCAGGCACCCCATCGCAGTTCTTGATAGCAATCTTATTGTCTTGGTCCTTGCCGAAGGAGATGTTCTTGAGGGCTCCACAGGCACCATAGTGCACCTCTTTCTTAGGATGGTCTAGCAATCCCACCAGCACAGGGATACCCTTCAGCTTGCGCACCTCTGTCTTCACCTTGTCATTACGGTAGCAGAGGTGCTGCAAGTAGGCAGCCGCATTGGACTTGACGGCATCCAGCCGGAAGCTCAGCATGGCTATCACCTCCGGCAGCTCCGGCTGGCGCCAGTTACCTGGGGCCGGACCCCCCTTCCGCAGGCTGTCCAGACTGGCCAAGCTGCCCCGCTCATGCTGGGCCAGAGGCGCCCAGTAGTACCGGTCAGGGGCCACTTCATCCACCAGCATGTCTTCATAACTCCTAGGAGAGAAGACAGCAGGCATCAGCACAAGTCCTAGACCTGCGGGGGGACGTTGTGCCTCTTCCAGTCCACCAAAAGACGGGCTGAGGCTCACACAGTGTCTAGTCACCACCACCCCGCTGAGTGCGCCGGGCAGACGCCCATCAGGGCTGGGAGCCAGGCAGCAGAGTCACATCAGGGCACCTTCCTGCTCCCCACACAGGGTCCAGCTGGAGTTCATAGCTGTAGGAGGCCCCCTCCCATGCATCCCCAGGCCTGCTCAGGAAGCAGGCAGTTGTTCCCCAGGAGAAGGCAGCCTCAGTAGCTACTCCAGTCTCTTCCCACCCACTCACTGGGTTTAGCTTTGGGTCAGAGGCTGGATCCTGGTCTCTGCATAACCTCCATGGAGGCAGAAGCTAGCCCCAGAGGCATGAAAGACCACCTGGCCCTGCAGCCACTAGAGGGCAAGTCCACACCGCAGCAGATCGCTGGTAGAGCAAACCACCCCGGGGCTCTGGGCCTGACATCACACTGCCTGGGCACAGCGAGCCCAGAGCCCAGCTCCAGGCCACCCCGCTCTCTGCCTGGCCATACCCCACCACTCCAGCTGCCTCCCAGCAGCCCACGACACACGAGCTGCTGCCAGACCAAGCCACTCATGTTATTTCAGAGCATCACGGCCAGAACAAAGATTTTTACCCAGGATGGGGCTGAAACTCTTTTGCCTGCAGATGCAGAAGGGGATGGGAGGGGACTTGGCACATCAACAGAGGGGCCTGACTGGCTGTCACCCCTGCTGTGCCAGGACACTGGGAATGCACCACGAGGGTCCAAGATGAGACACCACCCTCTGGCTCCCATCTGTCCTGGGGACTGCTCAGCCACCTGCTGAGCCCCCAAATCAGGTGCAGGCAGCCCCCCACCCCTGAGCAGGCAGGGGAAGCTGCAAAGAAGGATGGCAGCTCCTTGTGCCACAGCTTCCCCTACAGCCTCTGGTCTGGGATTCGCCAAAACCACCAGCTCTGGGTGGCAGCTGCTTCCACAGCCACATCCCCCTGCACCACAGATGGTGGCAGTGGGCTGCGAGGTCGGCTTCCAAACACGTCCTGACAGGAAATGCACTGCTTGCCACGTGGCCTGGCTACTAAGAGATGCTGAGGACTCTGGCTGCTCCGGGGAGTCAGTCCCTGCTGCTTCGGTGCACGGTGCTCAGTGCGCCAACACCATCCCCACAGCAGGACGGCAGGAGCGAGATGCAGGCAAGTGCCAGTGCTGCCAAAGAGCCACCCGATGCTTGTCAGCATGGCCAGCAGCTGGCCTGGCTCCCAGGCCAAGGCTCATGCACCCAGGAAGGGAGCTCCTGCCCAGCTGAGGGTCCTTCAGTGACAATCCCCCCTGTCCCTCCAGGTGAGAGGGGCTGGCGGGGGTGGGACAGGAGAGCACACCCTGCACTGCCACTGACTCCCCCTTCCCTCTTCCCCTGCAGAGGGAGCTCTGAGAGCCACAGGAGAGGGGACCCACGAGCTTGGTGGCTGATGGCAGCCAGCACGGGCTGTGTCTCTCAGCTCAAGGTGCTGCATCGTCTCCTACATGGCTGGCAGGCTGCCCCCCTGAAGTAAGTCATTAACAGACAGGCCACTGCTCAAGACAAACATCTCTGAGGCAGGGGGGATGCTGATCTCGCCTCTTCCCTTTCCTGCAAGCCCAGCAGCGGAGCGCAGATGGTAACTGAGAAGGCAGGGGACAAGCCAAGCTCAACAGCGCCTGGATTCCACAGATTGCTGCGATCTTTATCGGTCTGCTTGAGGAGGGAGAGCCCGCTCACAGGCTGCACCAACCCATCTTCCATGGCCTGAACCATCCCTGCAGGACAAGGTGACATCTCCACCAGGGCTGCTCCTTGGCTGTGCTTGGAAATGGGACCTTCTCTCTCTGTTGTAACCCAAGTCCCTGAGTCTCCAACCCGGCTGCAGCTCCTGCATCGGGCTCCAGATCTGGCTCCTGTAACTCCTGTCCCCCAAGGTCTGGAGGGGCAGAAGGAGCAGACACCATCCAGCCCAGCAGAGAGGACTCGTGGGCTCAAAGGCTGTTCAAACTGTGCCATCTAGGGAGGGCTCCTGCCCCCACATGCTGGGCAGGACACAGACCCAGGGCAGGTTTGCAAGCCAGAGCCCCCGTCTTGGCTGGCATTTGCTCCTTCCACAACCCCAGGCTGGAGAGAAGCAGCCACGGGTGGGACCCACCTGCTTAACCCCTTCTGCCCAGGCTGTTCGGAAGGGACAACCATGAAACTGCTATTGCTGGCTTCTGGCGGGGGGCTTCAGTGGGTGCGGGCGGCGGGGGCAGCAGCCTCTGCCTGCCCTCCCCTCCTCTAACCTGCAAAAGCTCCACAGGGCGGGACAGGGAAATCAATCTGGGCAAGTAACTGCCCCGACTGGTTCAGCACAGCAACAGAAATGCTTGTGCTGGCAACAGCCGAAAGGACAGACAGAGCTCCTCCTTCAGCCCCTTCAGCAGCCGGGAGCTGCCACAAACCGGGTTTACAGTATGTGCCCCGAGACGGGGGATCTCCGGCAGGTGCTGGCAAGAGCCTCCTGTCCCTCAGGTCTCCCCCCTGCCTCTATTTTATGCCCTGGGAACTTAATCAGCCTGTGCTCGGCCTTACCGGTCCCCCCTGCCCCGGGGCACTCAGGAGGTGTACATCCATCCCAGCCTGCTGACGCAGCCCTGGCACCCAGGCTCAGCCCCGAGCTCCGTTCCTACTTCACCACCCTCCGAGGCTCCCCCAGCACCTCCCCAAGCACGGCCTGACACCCAGGCAGCAAGCGGGGCCGGTGAGAGGCTTAAGCAGGCAGCAGCAGCAGGGTTTGTGCAAGAGGGAGAGTTGGCACAAGACACCAGCCCACCAGAGTCGTGGTCCCAGGCCTGTCCCGTCCCCGGAGGCCCAGCCGCATGGCTGGCAGGGTGGTTAAAGGACCACCAGGACCCTGCTGGGGGCAGCAGCGGGGCCGTGTGTCTCAGGAGTCTCAGGAGTCAGGCTGGAGGAGCCACCGATCACCCACAGACAAAGGAGGGGGAGAAGCCGCTGCTGCCAAACAGGTTGAGCAGCTTCTCCCGCCCTGCCCTGCAGCAGGGCCACCGCGGGAAGGCTCCGGGCACCAGGGGCCAAGCCTCGCTCACCCCAGCCCTGGGCTCAGCTCCGCTCCCGGGGCTGCTCTCGGCTACCAGGGCCACATCACGAGGCTGAGCTACCAGGCCAGGGCACAGATGAGCTCGTTGTCCCACCAGCAGCAGAGGCAGCAGAGAGGGAAGGGCCTGGAGCTACATCTGACCGCCCAGTGGAACTCCTTGCTGCAGGATGACCAGATCAATTAGCACTGAGTTTTAACCACCAATTAAGCAGACAATTAGAAGCGGATGCAAAGTTTTCTCCTGTGTGTGACTCAGCTCATGGTACCGTCTCTGTGCTCTTCCTTCCTCCGAAGAGGGTGAAGTTAAAGGGACCCCATGGCACCCCCAGCCCCAGCGCCTCCTGGCACGTACCTGAGCCGCCGCCGGGGATCAGAGGGGGTCCCTGCCCGCCTGGCCGTGCCATAGTCAGACATAAGCCCGTAGTCCACGTCTTCAAAGCCCACGCTGCGCTGGTCGTCCTCCAGGCCATACGGCTCAGGGTGGAAGTGGTTGAGGTCCATGTTGCTGCCCCCAACACGCACTTGAGGCTGGGGGCCATAGATGTCCTGGCGGCTGGGGGCCCGGTAGGTGTCCATGGAGGGACGGTAGCGCTCATCAATGCGGGTGACACGGGACAGGCTGCCGTAGCTGTGATCGCTGCCCGGGTAACCATCCTCATAGGGGCGGCCGTAGCCATCGGGGTAGTGATAGTTACGAGGGAGGGTGGCTGTGCCCGGCTGGCTCAGGTAGCCACCAGGGCCCCCATTGCCATTCTTGCGGAAGTTCCTGTCCATGGTCTGGACGTAGTTGCTGGTGACAGGGGAGGTTTCCAAAGGTAACCCATCGGGCCCTACCGGCACCTGCTGCACCGTCCGGGTAGTGACGGTCTTCACCACTTTCTTCACCTAGAGGGATGGATGCAGGACATGCTCCCATCAGGAAATCCACCATGCCCCTGTGTCCCCAGATTCCCCTTCCAGCCCGGCACCTTTCTCTAGGCAGATCTCACACCCTGTTTCAGCTCATAGCGTGGCAAGCTCACAGACATTGATTGGGGCTGCAGCACCCCGGCCATCAGGGTCCCTGGCCAGAGCCCTGTCCCTCCATGCTCTCCCCAGGCCTGTACCGTGGTCTCTGTACGCCGGGTTGTCCCATCATCTGATGTCTCCACAGACACAACTGACATGGCCCCTTCTGGGTCCTCCTCCATAGTGTAGGTCTCCTCCACAATCTGTCCTGGGTCCTGCATCCTGGGAATCGTGCTGTACAAGAGGTGGCTGTGGTCCTGAGGGGAGCGAGGGCCAGGCAGTCAGACACTCTGCCAACTTGCACCTCCCTGCAGCCAGCTGGCCAAGAGATCTCACCTCCCCAGGAGCCCTGATACCCTCTTGCACGAGGGTATCAATAACCCCACACCCAAAGCGTCTTCAAGCCAGGGCAGCCACATTAGAGACACAACTCCTCCTCTCCCAGCTCAGGTCAGGACACTGGAGTCCTGCCCTGCACTGCCCTCCTAGCAAACAGCCCGCAGCCCCCTTACCTGTGGTCCGTTGAGCTTCAGATCTGGATACTTCTGCCTTTCCAGGTCAGCATCGCCCAAGAAACGGCCGTTCTGAAATACAGAGCACCACAGCAGGCCCATTACCAAACTGATCGCCCGCTGCTGGGATCCCACATATCTGTCCCTCCCGTTCCATGGCCCTGAGCAGGTTATCTCCTGTGTCCGGTAGAGGCACCCAATGCGAACTCCGTGCGTCCCTCCCAGGAGAGGGAAAAGCTCCTTGGGGGTCTGTGTGACATGCAGCAACGCCCCCCCTGCCCCATTCCAGCCTGGGGAAGGACTGGAGGACACACCGTTCAGCGCCCCTCCAGACAGCCCAGCTCTCCCACAGTGCCCACATGCTCCTGATGGAACAGCCAAGACCCTTCCCTGCTCCCCAGCATGGCCTTGGAGACCTTCCACATTTCCACACCTTCTGACGCAGGGACCACAAGCGACGTCCCAGAGGCCCCCCAGGACTGCGAGGGGACAGCATGATGCTCGGCGGCCGATAGCAGAGTGCTGTTTGACTCTCTCGCACTCCTCCTCTGCCTACCCCTTCCTTCCCCCGACCCACACATCTCTCCCTGCACCACCACCTTCCACAGACAGAGAGACACCTGCCTTTCCACCTGCAGGAAAGGCACAACACCACGCACCAGCCCCTCCAGCACCCCTCCCCAAAACAGAGCCCGGGAAAGTGAGAACAGGAGAGAGACCTCAAGCCAAGGCAGATGAAACCACATTTCCAGCCCTGGAGAGTAAAGAGATCTCTCCTAGCCTTGGCTTGGCTGTTTGGGGGACAGACCGAGACTGCAGGGACTCATCCACTGTCACACGAGAGG
This sequence comes from Limosa lapponica baueri, assembly GCA_002844005.1. Lineage (NCBI taxonomy): Eukaryota > Metazoa > Chordata > Aves > Charadriiformes > Scolopacidae > Limosa > Limosa lapponica. Next base: position 64,912 of record KZ506809.1, on the reverse strand, counting down.
GAGACACACGCGCTCCCCCACAGCTGTACACCAGCCCCTGCATTTCAGCCACCTTTGAAGAACTGGGTGGGATGGGAAGCAAAGATGCCCAGGTACTGAACACAGACAGCTTCCAACCTTCACAAAACCAAACCAGAGCCGACCTGGTAGCAAGACCCTCCAGGCTGGCTCCTCCTCCCCAGAAGATTCCTGCTGCCAAGGTACGTCCCCAGACCACCTTCAGCCCCAGCGCAAACAGCACCATGGGTGTTCCGAGACCAGCCCAGCCCTCCTCCACCTCACGTACCCAAGGAGGGCCGAAGGGAGGACAGCAGGCCCAGGACTGACACGACAGGGGCTCCTGGAGCCTCCGCACCCACCTCTGCCGAGGGGGTTTTTTACCTGGTGCCGCCGGGTGAGCGTGCCGTTGGCCAAGCCCGGGCCAGCGTCCTGTGGGGAGACCCGGACTCGTTCCAGTTGGGCTGAGACATGGCGCCGTTCCTCCTCGAGCGCCCGGGTCAGCTTCTCAAACTGTGCCTCCTGCTCCTTGACAGAGGCAAGGATGCTGGCGGTCGACTCCACTTCCGAGTCGTCCATGGGTGATGGGTGCCCAGGATGGGCAGGGCGGGGGGCACAAGGAGGCACAAGCAGAGGCGGCTTGGTGTCAAGGTGAGGGGAAGAAAAGTGACCCAGAAGGGCAGGAGCCCCTCTCTCCACTGCACATGATTTGGGGGAGGAAAGGAGGAGAGAAGAGCGGTCAGAAGAGACTGATTTCATTAAGACAGATTCTCAGAACAAGAAAAAAAAAAAAAAAATTATCTCATGGTATTAACACCCATTCCCACCCACCACCAGAGAGCTGGCAAGAGGGTCTCAGAGCAGCACAGCCCTAGGTGAGACTCAGATGCTCCTTGCCCCAGCATTTAAGCTTGGAGAAGTGGCACTGTGGGGGCAGAAGGTCCTCCCCCATCACATCAAGCGGTTGGGGTTGAGCCAGGTTCAGAAGAGCTGCCGTGCCCCGCCTCTTCCCACAAGGGCCCTGCTCAGGCTGCAGGAAAACCTCCCCTACAAGGAAAAGCTGCCTGTTGGTGGCAGGAGGGGAGGGCATGTCCTGGGGCAAACAGGGGACACTTCCGCAGAGTAAGTGACCCACATCCCATTATTTCCTCCAGGGAGGGGCTGAGGGAGAGGGCTGTGTCACTTATCTGCTCCCTCCGCCCCGGTGTGACAAGAGGTGGGGAGACAGCCCCAGCTCCACAGCTCCTTTCTACCCAGGAAAGGGAACGAAGTGGGACGGGATCCCCCTAAAGGGGACCGCACAAGCCCCTTCGACTGCTGCGAAAACTCACCACCCTCCAGGTTCTCACCAGGGCTCTCAGGGCTGCAGCCACCCCAGGAGGTCCTCGGTCCACAGATCTAGGGCCAGGCATTGGTTTGGACCCCTCCAGCACCCCCTCCCAAAGGAAAACAGCAAACGAGCACACCACAATCAACATATTTTGATAGAGAAAGGCAATATTCTTCCATACAGACCTGTTAGAGGAGGAAGTTCGGGTTTGATTGGCAAAGGCACGGGACAGCCAGGTCTAGACGCAGAGAGTCATGGGGGAGAGAGCCCAGCCACCAGTGAGGAAGCAGGAGGGAAGAGAGCTGCAGGGACAGCGGGAGAGGGGGTCAAAAAAAAAATCACACTCAAAACAGAAGGTAGGGAAGGCAACAGAGGAGGGAAACGGGCTCCTCTCCCACCCCCTCTTCTGAGGGACAGGGCAGTGTCTGGAGAGGGCTGGTGGGGTGGAAAACACGGCACTGCTCCCACAGCAGCCCCCCAGCAGCAGGCAGAGAGGAGTGGCAAGGGCTCAGCCCTCCGCCCCCCGCGCAGCCGAGTCCCGGCAAGCCCGGCAGAGGTTTTCCCAAACCCCAGCAGCCGTGGCAGGCGTGTGGGGACTCGCTCGAGCCAGGCAGCCAGCACAGAAACTGCTTTCCCACGGTCTCCAGCATCGGCTCTGCCCACCCGCCCGTGCCACCGCCCCAGCGTGGCTGTAATGCTGACCTGGGACCAAGAGCACAGGCAGTATCACCCCTCCACAGCCCTGTCCCACCCGCCTCCCACCGCCCCATGCTCCCTGGCCGCCCTGCCTCTCCAGCCCCAGCCTGCAGCTGGTGCTTCAGAGGAGCTCAGAGCAGGGCTTTTTGGGTTCTTTATTCATTTCCCACGCTATCTCAAGCGTATCCAGATCAAACCCTTCCTGAAATGCCTCCCCCACTCCCAATGAGTCCACTCCTCCCTGTCGCTCTGCCCCTCAAAAGCGTCTCTCGGACACTGGCAGCCCTGGCGCTTATCAGACACCGTGGCACCACCACGGCTCAGCCCAGCAAAGCAGGGTGGACATTTTCCAAGTGCTTTGGAAGCTGCCTGCAGCACATTGGAACATCTGGTCACCGCCACCCTGTAATCTGCCTTCATCAATAAAAAATCCAGTTGTTCTCCCCGTGCCCATGTGGTGTCCAGCAGAGACGAAGCCGTGGCAGATGCACACCCGTTCCAGCTCCCAGTGCCTGCCCCAGCCCAGCATGGGCTGGGATTCTCACCCCGGAGGAACGCAGCCCACCGCTCTTGGCTCAAGAGCCCAAGCAGGCTTTCTGAGGCTCCCAGACATGACTCCTGGCTCACGCACACAGCTTTCCACTCCTCCCACCTTGCAACAGGTATGCCCTAAGGCTTTTTTCAACAGATTGACTCCCCAAGCCTTGTATGGAAATGTAGGGACAGCTCTGACCCTCGCCACTCCCAGGTCTCACCTGCCCCACGGATCTGCAGCAGAGATCATCCGAAGGAGAGGCGCGGTGCCTCCCAGGAGGGTGCTGACACATCCCACCTCTCATCCTTGAGTCAAACACTCCCCACCTTTGGTGGGCAACCACCCACTTCAAGCAGGGATGCAGATCCTCCACCTTCTGGGACTCGCTGAACGTCATCCTCAGTCCCCGTGGACACGGAGCATGGCCCAGCCCCATGGAGTCCCACTGCAGGGGGGCTGCTGCAGCCAGCCAGGAGCCCAGACCACTGGTCCAGCCCCTCTCCCCCAAGAAAGGGGGAGCAGCTCCTTGCCGCATCCCAGACCTCTGCGGCAGGTCAGGGGATGGTCCTACCACCCAGACACCCCACACCACTGGAGCATCCCCAACCCCAGCCAGATGCCCCACTGGCTTGTTGCAATTCGTTTCCAGAGCAGTATTTCACTAAGCCCTTTTAAAGACAGGAACACCCCCCGACAGAGAAGGGACCCTCCATGACAGGGCCCTGCCCAAGTAGCCATGCTGCCATGTAATGGCTACCCAGCCTGCCCTCGGCCATCTCTATGCAGAAGAGGCATGTCTTTGGGGTGCATGAGGATGGAGCCAGCATGCTGGCCTCAAGGAAAGATTTAGCTGAGCTCCTGCTCTTGTGAATGGGCTGACTTGGTTGCAAGGAGCCTTGGTAGAGAGCAAAGAGCCCAGATCAGAGGGTTTGCCTCTGCGGGAAGGCACACAGAGGAGAGACAGCAACCCCATAGATTCCTCCATCCCTGCCTGGCTGCCAGGCAGGTCTCGCAGCCTCCCCAGCCCTGGGTCCCCATCTCCACACCTCCCCTGGGAACACAGCCCGGAGAACGTGGAAGCTAACAATGAAACTTGCAGGGCCATTCAGGGCCCCAGATAAGGGGCCAGAGCAGCTGTGAGGCTGTTTCCTTCCCGTCCCTTCCATGGGGAGTAAACACAACAGCAGAGGGAAGGAACAGGACAGATCCCTTGCCCGCCAGCTCTCCTTGTCCCCTCGCACTCACAAATGTCCCTGCAGCCTGGGCAGGAGGAAGTGTGGGACCACACACAGGCCACCAGGTTGGGGCAGGAAGCCTCCAGGAGGGGAGGCAGCTGAGGGGCTCTTGGGGAGCCCGAGGAGGGGCCGGGCTGGGTGGACCCCACAGCTCCGCAGACCCATCAACACCAACTGGCTGATGCTCAAGAGTGGCCACCTGAAGGTCTCTCCACAGGGTCAGGCCACGTTCAGTAGTGGGGTAGGGACTCTTTGGGTGCCCGGAGCCTGCCTTGCATGCATGGCTGTCACTCCTGCCCTCAGCAGCAGCACGGCTCCATCCCGCGCAAGGGGTGCCAGCAGAACCGAGGGGGCTCACCCAGCTCTCCTCCCGTGGCCTCCACCACCAGGACACACCACCTCCCTCCGCTCTCCTTCCAGCCATCTAGTCTTCATCGATCCAGGCTTAAAGACATAATTACCCAGCGGCAGTGCCAGGCCCGGGGAGGTTAGCAAGCGCCATCCCCAGCTCTCCCCACAGACACACGCCAGCACCATCCCAGGCTGGAGCACAGCCCTTCCCTCACTGCTGGCCAACACACAAACCCCAAACAGCCGCTCAGCCCAACGCCCTCCCAGATGTGCAGAATCTGCCCCAAATCCCTCCTGCAGTGGCTCATGCACCAGCATTTCAGGGAAAAGGGCTTCCTGGGCACGGCACAGCCCCT
>KZ506809.1:49621-60402 GCA_002844005.1 Limosa lapponica baueri | reverse complement strand
CTGGATGGGGCTTTGAGCAACCTGCTCTAGTGGAGGTGTCCCTGCCCATGGCAGGGGGGTTGGAACTCGATGATCTTTAAGGTCCTTTCCAACTCTAGCCATTCTATGATTCTATGATTCTATGATTCTATGTGCAGAATCTGCCCCAAATCCCTCCTGCAGTGGCTCATGCACCAGCATTTCAGGGAAAAGGGCTTCCTGGGCACGGCACAGCCCCTCACCACCCCCCGAAGCCAGCTCGGGCACTGGTCACCTTCGAAGCAGGACTGGGAGGGGAGGCAGGAGAGCCTCAGCCAGCAAGATGCTTGTGACAGCTCGAAGCCAAGCATGCCGGATCCCACAAGAGTGAAATTCCAGGGATCGCTTTGTGCCCATTCCCCCCTCCTCCTCCCCAGCCTCCGAAGATACAACTACAGAGCATTTTTCCAAAGCCAGACCCTGACCATCTTTGAGGACGGCTGCATGAAAGCCTTTTCATCATGAGAGAGGCACTTGCTGACACACCCGTTACTTAAAAACCCCAGCAAGCCAAAAATATTTCAGCTGGCTCGTTCAGGGCAAAACAAAAAGCCTAAAGACAAAACACACCCCGGAGCAGCTTCTGCCCCATGGCAGAAGCAGCACCAGAGGACTTCCCCAATGGCTACAAGGGGGGACCCCCAGGGACCAACGCGGCTACCCAGAAAGCTTTACATCCCAATCCCTGTGGCCTTACCTCAACTCCCAGCCTCCTGGTACCGGCACAGCCCCATGCAGCACCCAGAGGTCCTGAAGCCAGAGTAGGTCCATCAGAGATGTCCAAGGCACGGTGCCTTTGGAGCCCCCTGGCAGGGAGGCAGCCACCAGCCCATTTGCACAAACAGAGCTTCCCCACACAGGGACCCACCATAACCTTCCTGCTTGGACAACCCAAACCCTGACCAAGCCCCCCCAAAGCTCTTCCACTGGGGGCAGCTCTGACATAGCATATTTTTCCAAAACTCCTGGCCCCTCCTCGGGGAGATTGCCTTTCCCCGGAACAAATACTCTGCCTGGAAAAGTAATTTCCAGGCGCAACCCACAGCCTTACCCACCTGGAGTTCGCCTGCACCCTCCCCTGCCTGGGCATGGGAGTTCAGGCCTCAAAGGCTCCCCGCCAGGAGTGTCTCCCCATCAGCCACAGAGAGATTAACTGGGGGCCCAGACGAGGCCAGCAGACGGGGAATCGTACCCCACAGGCTGGGGAGAATGGAAAAGATCCGACAGATAAGGCAGGGGCAGAGGTTTGACAGGCAGCACCCACTGCAGCACAGGGGATCTCCAGTACACAGCCCCCTGCCTGGGTCCCTCTAAGGACCTGCTCCAGCCCTGCTCCATGCCCCAAGTTCCCAGAAAGCTACCACACACAGGTCCTGGGATCCCTGGAGCTACAGCCACTCCCTCAGCACGAAGGATTTTGGGCAAAGTTCAACCCAGGCACCTACATGCCAGAAGCCACCTCTGCCACAGCAGCCCTGCCCCAGCTCCCTGCCGAGACACACCAGGCACTGCCACTGGGAAGGGGGGCAGCATCACATCAGCTCCCACTGCCATGTCCCGGCCCTCCCCGCAGCTTTGCTGCTCCCTTGTGTCCCCCGGGCACCTGTTAAGCAAGTGGCAAGGTTTGCCACCACGGCCGGACACCCCCCGCTCCGGCTCGTTGCCACTGGCCACGGTCAGGAGGGACCCAGCTCCTCACCCGGGCGGGCTGAGGCCCTGTGGGGACCCCAGGAGCGCTGGGGTCCCGCCAGGCCAAGGAGAGGGGATGCGCTGCCCAGGGAACTCGCTCCTGCTCCACCACCATCCTCAGCACCCACCAGAAAAGAGAAACAGCAGAACTGCTCAAATAATTCTCCTTGCCCTGTCAGTGTGAGGGACTCAGGAGAGCCAGCTGGCTGCCCGCCCCGCCAGAGCCAGCATCAACAGCTCCCAGCACCAGAGCCCCGGCCTCCAGAGAAAGAGGAAGCAACAAATTCTCCTGGTTCCAGTTGCCCATCACGATGCACTTAGGGAAAACAGAAACCCCATCAATAATTCAAGCCTGCGATTGTCCGAGTGCCTGCATGGCACTGCACTTGCTGGCTCTGCACAGGTTCACAGCCCTGCTAATTCACCACAGGCTTCTGGTCAGTCTCAGTTAGCTGAAAAATAAATGCACCAACATCTTTGGCATCTTTCCGCTCCCCTGCGCACAGGGCCCAGGCTCACACATCAGTCCTCAGGTTGCCTGCCCAAGGTGGCAAGTGCTAACGCTCGCCATGGCTCAGCAAGTCAGCAGGCTAGCGGGCAGAGCGCCCACAGGTCCAAGCTCATCCCCACCTTGTCTGCTGCTGCGTTCAGATGAGGAGAGTGCAACAGCCCCCCGGCCACAGGAGAAGCAGGACAGCGGATGGTGGGCAGCAGCTCCCATGCCCCCATGTGGGCGACGGAGAGTTTTGACCATAGCTGTTTCCCTCCCACTGCAGGCCGGGGAGGGACCCCCCCCTACCTGGGCAGATGCCTCCTTGCTCCAGGCTGTGCAGCCCCCCTGCTCTGCCAGACCCCACCGCCGGGGAAGGGCTCTCCCATCTCCCCACGAGGGGTTGGCTGCTCCCCCAGCCCCACTGGGAAGGGCTCTCCCCGGAGGCAGGCCTCAAAGCGCAGGCACCCGGACTTTGGCTGGGCTGGTGGTGGCCACTGGCCCTCCCTGGCCAGGAAAGGGCTGCTCCTGTAGGTGGGTCGGACACCGCCTTGGGCGCCTACCTGTCCCGGAGGGGGCCCCACCTTCTGTGGGGGGAGCCCAGCGCCAGGAGTGGCCGCCGCGGGTGTCAGCGGGAAGCAGCCGCTCACCTCCGCCTGTCACACCCAACTGGTCGGACCGGCAGTGGGATCGCCACCTGGGCGACCTCGCCTGCCGCCCCCGGTGCCAGGGACGAAGGCCACGTTGCTGTGTCGGGAAAGCCTCCCTCCTGAGGGAGTCACCTGCAGAGATGGAGGCAGGGACACAGCACCGCACCTTATAGGGGAGCGGGCCAGCAGCCAGCAGTCCCAGGCGGGACGATAAGGAGGGAGCGATAAGGGCAGGGTGGGGCGCTGGAGGGGAGGAAGCAGCCTGTGTCCTTCCCCCCTCAGCAAGGGCAGGGGGCCCAAGAATGCAGCATACCCATCGGCTCTGAAGGATGGGTCCGGACATAGCTGGGGGCTGCAAAACACGGTGGGCGACCCCTTGGGACGGGATCTGTCCCTGGCCCAGCTGAGGCCACCAGACGGGTGCTGTTGGCCGCCCCAGCGGGATGAAGAGGGCAAGGCAGCAGAGCGGGGCCAGCGGGAGAAAGGAGCAGCATGGGGTCGGCCACAGAGAGCCAGGCTCGTTGTGCTGGAATGTCGGCAATGCAGCCGCAGGGCAGCTGTCCTCACCAGGGGGGCCGATCGCCCCTCTCCCGAGCACAGCCGGGACTTGGCACCAGAGGAGCCCCTTCCCCCCTGGCCGGGCCGGAGTGAGACCCCTCGGGGGGCTGGGGGAGTCGCCGAGCTCATGCTCTGGCCAGAGGGAGCAGCAAGCACCACGAGGAGCCAAGGGAGACAGAGCTTCCCTCAGCGCTCTCGGGGAGGAGAGGACAAGCGTCCCTCCCAGCAGGAGGGCACCGTCCCCCCACAGTCCCCGAGCGGGACAGCCATGGAGCCAGAGTCCTCCCGACAGCAGCACCCCGCTGCACCCCAAACACCCCAACAGCCCCACGGGTCCCCCCACCCCGGGGACAGCCGCAGGGCAGGGGTCCCTGCCACCCCTCAGCAGCAGGCAGGCACCAGCCCCGTGGCTCGCAGCCCCTGGGCCCAGGAGATCCGCCTGTTGGGAGCCCTTCAGCAGCACAAAGGCGGCTCTCTCTGCTCTGTGGGAATTTGCAGCTGAGCGCTCGGCGGGGACAAAGGGATTTCACAGCCGATCCCGGCCGGCCGCTCTCCCCCCGGCCTTCCCGCTTCCTGTCACGGTAGCACCAGGCCTCAGGGGCGCAGCGGCAAACAAACACCCAGCGCCGCGTTCTGGGAACGGGGCCAGAGCATTCCCGGGGCCGGCCGCGCTCCGCAGCCAGCGGGCTCCTGCTTCGCCCAGTGACTCCTGGGCCAGGGGGGGACGGGAGCAGCCCCCCGGCTCTGCCACCCCAGCCCCAGGAGCAGGGTAGAGCCAGCGGGACTGCAGGGCAGACCCCGGCTCCTTGCTGTGCCCGAGGAATGCCAGCCACCACGATGGGGGACATGAGATGTCCCCATGCCCAGGGGGATCCCCGGCGTTCTGCTGCCCCCAGGCTCAGCCACGCCAGGCCCCTGCCCTTCACCCTGTGTCCCCCCCCCACCACCACCCTCCCACCGCCTGGCTGAACTTTCCCATTCAGCTGCCTCTCTCCCGCAGCGAAAACAAACAGCGGCCAGGCCCTGCAGAGATAAGGGCTGTGCTGGCAGCGCCCAGGGAGCAAAGTCCCCCTCCGTTTAACCTGAGGCGGCAGCTGCGCCCCCCCCCGAGCCCGAGGGCAGGGATGAGGGCATGGCAGATGGGGCGAAGCTGCTCTGGCACCCTGTCCCAGGGGCAGATTTAGCTCCTCGAGGGCTCACATCTGCTGCTGGCTGCCCCCAGGCCAGTGGCCAGCATTCCCTGTAGGATTAAGGGAAGCCTCCCTTCATGGGGCCACAGGCACAAGCACCCACAGCTCACTGCAACGGCCGGCCCCTGCCAGCACCACCCGGTGCCAGGCTGGTACCCGGACACAGGGACTCAGGCCCCTTCCTTGGCACAGCAGCCTCGCCACAGCTCCCATCCCTCTTCCCATGGAAGCCACTTGAGATCATTTCCTCTCCTGACACCTGCAGCCAGGACGGTCCCCAGGGCCCAGCCCAGCTCTGGCTACTTGGCTCCGACCAGCAGGGAAGGGCACAGGGGACAGAAGCACAGTGGGAATCCCACCACCGGCAGGGTGGGAGCCACACACCAGCCTCCTCCAGGGAGCACCAGCCCAGGGACCAGCCGGTGTTACCCACCTTCCCTGCAGAGAGCACCCAGGTCACCGAGGAACCAGGAACACAGAGAGGGGCAGGAGCCTGGGACCACCCACTCACGCCAGCAATGTCACATGGGGGTGTCCCTGCTGCGGGGCACCCCAGAGGCAGACAGGGCAGCCCTCCCTCTGCCAGACAAGCCCCACACCTCTCCCCTCCGCGGGCTGAGCGAACGGGCCAGTGCTGAAGCAATACCTGCTGCGGGAGCGGCGAGGAGGGAATTGCCGAGACTGAGCCGAGCCACCCTCGCAGGGGCAGCCCAGGGGAGCGGCCCAGAAGCAGGACCCCCTCCCAGCCAGCCTGGGCTCCCTGAGCAGGCCGGGCAGCCGCCGGGCTGAGTCACAGCACAAAGCACCCAGGGGCCGGGCTGAAAACCCCAGCGCCATTCGGCATGACCTCATCAGGTGCCCTGCTTGCTAATTGCATGCATGCGTCTGTGCTTGGAGAGCACTTGGAGGGCCCTGCCAAGAGCAGTAATGAATGGGTGAAGAAAAGCCACTGGAGAAGCATCAGGCAAGAGCCAGGGACTGAATCACGGGTGGGGGCAGGGAAGGGGGCTGCTGCCTTGCGATGGGCCATGGTACCCTCACAGCATGGCCCTCACAGTGCTCCCAGTCCCCGTAGTGCCCACCCAGGGGCTGGCCGTGCTCAGAGGGACGGCAGGGGCATCATCCCACCCCAGCCCCTGCCCAAACTGCTGCTGGTGCCACATCTGGCTACTGCTCCCTCAACCTTCCCCCTGAGAAGCGGCTTCCCAGGCTCCTGCGCAAGCTGAAGGGAAGGAAACCTGCGTTTCCTGGTCAGACGGGAGATGACATCGTGACTTCCCTTTCCCGTAAGCTTCTAAACACGACGTCCTGCCAAGGGCCGCTCCCTGCTGCCCCAGCCCGCAGGCAGACGCCCTGAAACCAGGCCGGGAACAGCAGGCATGGGCACCACCACCGCCAGCCCAGCCAGGTCGGCACAGTCCACCCAGGAGACCAGAGCCCAGCCAGCTTGTTGGAAGTGTCCTGCCTCTGGGAAACACATATGAGGGCCCCTCATCCATGGTGGTATCACATTCCTGTCCAGGGCTGGGAGTATCCTACAAGCAGAGAGTGGAAGATGCTGTTTTCCAGCCCCAGGAGGACACATCTGTGCCCACCGTGTGCTAGAGATGGGCTTGTCACCTGCAGAGCCACAGTGGCACTAACACCATCGCTCCGGCATGACGTCTGCTCACCCAGGCTGCAGGCGAGGGGGCATGGCGGCTCCCCAGCCTCCCCTCACACACCTCCTCTCCTTCTTCACACAACTCCACCGGCCAATGGGCACGCACAAACAGGCCCCCTTCCCCCCCCCCCCCCCCCCTCCCCCCGGCCCCCCCCCCCCCCCCCCCCCCCCCCCCCCCCAAGGCTCTCGGAACCAGGACAGAGACATCCCTGAGAAGCCGAGCCACAAGCCCCCTTCACAGCATGAGACTGTGGCAGCAGCTTCGCTCCCCAGGCCCATCCACCCACCCTGCCCTGGGCAGCTCCTCTCGCTACCGAGGGAGAAGAGAGAAGGGAAGTGGTTTTCCACCTAATCCAGCTGCTGGAGAGACACTGGGCAGAGATGAGGGGAGAGCAGGTTTCCCCATGCTCCAGAGCGGAGCTGCGGGGCCCCAGGAGCTCCCGCCCGCAGGTAAAAGCAGAGGGGGGAAAAAAACCAAAAAGCAGAGAGGAAGGAGGGCTACAAATCCAGCCTGGAGCAGGCAGCCTGCCCACATCAGAGAGGGTTTCTCCCAGAGGCCCCCCGGCTGTCCCCCGCTTCCCCATCAGACCCGGACTGGCGGATGACATCTCCCTCCCAGAGCCCGCCTGCGCCAGGCATGGCAGGCAGCGCAGCGTGCAGCAACACGCTCGCAGGAATGCGTTACTCCACTGGGCAAGGGGCCTGCCAGCGGCATGCAAACACCACCGGTGACCCACCCTTCCAGGTCGGAAAAACTCGTCTTTGCAGTTCCACACACTCCCTCCCACCGTGGCGGCCGCCCACCACCACTGTCTCCCTCCCGTACTGGGCCAGGAGAGGAGCTGGCAGCCCCGCTGTGGAACCAGCCGGGGGATCTGGGAGCTCTGCTCAGAGAAGACCAGCCCGAGCGGCACATGAGACAGGGGCCAGAGGAAAACACATCAGCTGAGGACAGCGAGACGCCTTCCTCCTCCTGGCCAGGGTGGGAATCGGTTCTCCATACTCATCTACTCTGGGGCTACCCAACTCCCACACCGGGCCAACCTCACCCCCGGGAGGGAGCCTGCTCCCCTCACCCCAGGTAACTGCTCTCGGGCCCCGGAGGAGCTGCAGCAGCTGCAAAAGCCTCGCCAGGCGAGAGGGGAGAGCAGCTCCCCCTGCCACGTCCCGGCTGCCCTCACCCTGCGGTGCTGGCAGCTCCCGAGGCAGGTATGGCCGGGGCAGGTAGGGCTCCCACCACTTCCCGGCGCCCAGGAGGTGCCGGCAGCAGGAAGCCGGTGAACTTTGAGCAGCGTTCGCTGTAATTGGGGCCAACGCCCAGAGGAATGGGAGCAGCCAGGGCCAGGACGGAGGCTCGATAACAGCCCCTGCCCTCGCACGCAGGAGCCGGGCACGCTGCTGCCGCCACAGCCAGCCCAGGGCTGTCCCAAGGGGATGCCCTCGCACCTGCCCATGTAAGACATGCTCCCAGGACAGCACCACCACCCTGGCCAGGCCACAGAGAGTTGGTCACAGGGCTCACCCCCCTACCCAGCTGGCCCAGACCCTTCCCTGCTTGTGCTGGAAAGCCACCCTCCTGTGGCCCGGACAATCACCCCACCAGGACAGTTTTGCAAAGCACCGCAGCGAGTCAGGACGCCTGTACACCCTCCGACACCCCAGCAGCACCCCCCATCGCAGGGCCACCCCCATCTTCTGCCACACCAACAGGCCGGAGCTCTGTTTCACAAGAGAAATTCTGCTCTCCCATCAGCACAAACACCCGGGCAATGAACTGCTAAAACAAAACTTACAGGGGAAGTTCTCAGCCTGGATGAGGACCCCAGGCCCACAGTGGCACAAGCATTTTTGCAGGGGGTAAGAGCTCTGCAGCACAAGGCTGGGGACAGAGGGACAAGCTCCAGGCACTCACTGCTCCCTGTCACTGCCCCCTTTGGAGGGAAGGTGACCTCCTCAAAGGCAGAGGAAGCCGCCATGGAGGCTGCCTGCTGGGCAGACAAGACTGTTCATTCCCACCACGGCCCAAGGTGGGTGTCCCACTGCCCACCTCCAGCTGCTCTGGGCTGGAAAGGGCAGAGGGAAGCAGCGGTGACGGGTGCCTGGGTTAAGGGCCAGCCCATCCTGGCACCGCACCCTGCAGCTTGTGCTCCTTAGTCACTGGTTTGCCCCCACGCCCAGCGGCCACCTCACCCTCTGTGCCAGGCCGATGTCACACAGCCACGAGGAAGCAGTTCCCTCCCTGGGGAAAACTCTCGCTTCCTCCCCGGGGAAACGGGGAGCGGTACCGTGGGAGAACCACAGGACACCCCCACCACCCCGAAGGCTGCAGTCACTTGGGAACGTGACAGAGCAAATTAACCCACCGGTCACCCCCCCGTGTGCTGCAGCCACCGGACAGGGCGAGCACAGGGGCTGTGCTGAACCAGCAGCAGGCGATGCAGCGCCCGCCGCCGTCCCGGGAGAGGGGGGAAGGCAGACTAGCAAACAAGCGCAAGACAGGCAGGAGCCAGACAGACTCACTGGCCTGCTGCTGGGAGTTTCCAGTACAAGAAACGGCTCCAAGAAACAATTTCCCCCCTCAAACAGCCTCCTCGGACAGCGAGAAGCAAAGAGAAGGTTGTGGCCACCTTGGGGAACTCGAGGACTTTGGTCGAGAGCCTGTAAATCCAGCCCCCTTCCAACAGCCTCGCGCCGAGATACATTCCTGCGCTCCGTGCCAGAGGACAGCCTCCTTCACCGCCAAGCCCAGTGTCACAGCAGGAGCTGCCTGAATCACCCAACAGGTTTGGGTTTTGTCACAGCATCCAGGCAACACCTGCTGCTTCCATGGACCCACAGCAGCCCTGCGGTGCTGCTCCTCGCTGTTGGAGGGGCAGGACGCAGGGAAGCCACCACGCTGCAGGGACCGGGGCTTGCGGAGCCAGGAGGAGAGCTCTGCACTTCCCCGGAGACAGCACCACCACAGTCTTGGGAAAGGGCTCTGTCCTTGCCAGCAGCAAATGAGAGACATTTACAAGGGGTTGTTGGGAAGAGAAACCAAGAGACTTAACCAGCACCCTCCCCTAAGGTCACAGACACTGGTGAGCTATTTTGAGAAGCCAACAGCCTTCCAGGCATGGTCCAAGCCATGCTATTATTTTCTGGGTGTCCTAAAGCCACCCCCAGCGCAGATACAATGGACCAAGGTCTTATCTCCACGCCAGAGGCTGAAGGAGGAAAGAGATGGGAGGCAACCCAGGGACCGAGACACCGGCTGCACGGTCTGGGCTTCGCCATCCCAACACTCAGCCCATCTTCAGGGAAGGGATGGCCTCAAGGGCTCCTCAGCACAGAGACTGGGACCTGACCTCGGGTCGGAAGGGAGGAGGCTCACCCCTCTGCTCACTGAGCGAGCGCTTTCATCCTCCCACCCCTTCCAGGAAGGCTCCGCGCAAGATTCCAGCAAATGCTGCACATGGCAAAGGACAGTTGTTCGCAGGCAACAGGGTCCCAGCCAAGCGCAGTCAAGTGGAAAGAGAGTAGCTTCTTAAAAACTGCCCTTTTTTTTTTTTTCCTCCTTTAAAGTGCACAAGTAAACACCAACAAGAGAACCTGCCTCAAGAAAGCCCTGGGAGCAGGATAAGCAGGCAAGGTGATCCTGGGGAAGACCAACGCTTCCCCTGCTCAGGCCCTTCCCAGCACAGGGCTTTGGGGGACACTGCCCCTTCTCCATCGGGAGCCCCGGGGGGCTCCGCTGACCCATCCCACACAGGAGCGTGTGCTGCGGGCACTGGAGTCTGCGAGCCGGGACATAGGGTGGGACTGGGGGCAGCTGTAGTTATACCCCACCACGATGCCCTGTGCGCCCAGCCCCCCCGAAAACACCCTGTTACCCCCATCATCATCGGTCCATAGACAAGCCAGGGCACTGGGCCCTCACTGGGGAGGGAGGCATCTCCAGGAGTTACCCCCCTCTCTAACAATCGGAATCCAAGCTTCCCCCACTCCAAGCCCAGGGGCATAACAGGGGCGCCTCACTTCCCTTCAATGGGGTGGGTGAGCCCGCCTGCGCCTTACAGACGCCAGAAGCCCCCATAACAGAGAAACACCCAAACTTCTGCACATTTACCCCAGGCAGAGCCTCTTCTCGGCGAGGCTGGGAGGAGAAGGGGAGTGCCCAGGCTGCAGAAGGCCCCGCGGAGGTCACCGACCGCCGGCACAAAGGGCGATGGGCAGCGGGGGCGGGGGGGCGAGCGGTGACAGCGGAGCCGGGGGGAGCCGAGCCCAGCGCCGCGGGACCGGCTGCGTCCTGCCGCCCCCCGGCGTCTCGGTGCCGGGCCTGAGCCGCGGCCGGGCTGCTCTGGGCTCAGGACTGTCCCGCTGCCCCCGCACCGGACCCCCCCCCGGGCACGCCGGCCGCGCCAGAACAAAGGCGGGTCGGACACCGGGGACAAGCCCGTCCTCAGCCGGGCAGGGGCGAGCCCGGGCGGCCGGGCCGGGGCTCCCCGGGCCACCCCACGGCTGCGGCTGGCAGCCGGAGCCGG
>KZ506809.1:20583-31783 GCA_002844005.1 Limosa lapponica baueri | reverse complement strand
TTTTTTAATATTTATATTTATATATATAGATATTTATATATACACACACCTGATAACTCAGAAAGAGAAAAAAAATAGAATCCGTAACAATAATAATAAAAAAAAGTATTCTGGTTTAAAAACAATCCGTTCCTACCACGCTAGGCGAGCGATTGATTGCACAAGGCCCTCGAGTGGCTGGCCCAGCCCAGATGGCGCCGGGCTGCGGCCCCCGCAGCCCCCCACGCTGGCCGGGGGGCTACCGGCGGCAGTCCTGGGTGGGCGGCGGCGCAGCAGCCCCGCTCGGGCGTGCGTCAGCCCCCCACGTCCCGGGGTGGAGAAAGAGGAAAGCGGCGGGGGCCGCTGGCCCGCGCCCCCCTGGCCCAGCTCTCCCTGGAGTCCGCAGAGCGTCCGGCCGCACAAGGTCCCACGGGCACCCGCCGGGGGGTGAGGGGGCGAGCGGCCGTGCCCCTCATACCGAGATCTCGTAGGTGGTGCCCCCCACGCCCGAGACCTTCTTGACTCCTCCGCGGGTGGGGCTGCTGAGGGGCACCTGCCCCGGGCCCGGGGGGGCCGAGCCCAGGCTCTTGGGCTGCCCGTTGGACTTGCTGTAGGCTGTTCTCATCTGCACCTCGTCCCTGGGGGGAAGAAAGGACACGGGTGTGAGAGGAGGGGTGCAGCGGGGCGAGGGGAAGGACGGGACCCCCGGGAGGCCTGGGGGAGGCTGGGGAGGGGGCACCAGCTCTCTTCTGGGAGGAGGAGGACTTCCCTCGCCCTCCTCCAGGCTACGTGTTTTGCTGCCGCTGGGCGCTGGTGCCATGGACAGAGGGGGCGGCAGGATCCCTGCGGGGCATCCCAGCGAGGTGCGTCCCCTCTCCACGGGGCTGTGGATCGCCCTGCGGCCCCCCCTCCGTGGGGCTGTGGCCCCGTGCCCAGGGTGGCCATCGCCGGTACTTACTTTGGTGCCAGCAACGGCTGCAAGGCCACCTCCTCGGTCTCGGGGCCGCCGGGCTGAGGGGCTGGTTTTTGGCTGCTGTAGGAGAGGGATTTGCCCAGGTGGGGGGCTGCGGGCTGGTCGGGGGAGCCCAGGGAGCGCGCCCGCAGCGCGGGGGGGGGCTCGGGCTTGCCGAAGCGTGGGGGGGCCGGGCGGGTGAGCGGGTTCTTGCCCAGGGGCGAGCGCTTCGAATCGTCCGAGGAGGAGCTGGTGCGGGGGGCGTTGCTGGAGCCCGGCGTCGACTGGATGCCTGAGTCCGCCATCCCCCCGTCCTCCTCCCTGCCCGGGGCCGGCGGCGGCTGCTGCAGCAGCTTCTCCCGCTCCTGGATGGAGGCCACGATGTGTCGGGAGAGATTGTCGTAGCGCACGGGCGACGGCTCGCGGGGCGGCGCGTGCTTGGGGGAGATGGCGGCAGCGAAGCGGCCGTGCAGGTCGGTCTCTCTCTGCTGGGCAATGCGGGCCGAGAGGAAGGGCGAGGTGTAGCCCACCGGGGGGTCGGGCTCCGGGCCCGCCTGCACCGACTCGAAGTCGGGGCTGTCGGAGGGGGTCAGCAGGCTGTCATACGACAGGCTGCCGTTGCGCGTCTGGTTCACCAGGCTCTTGTAGGAGGTGGAGGTGGTGCCCTCCGAGCGGATGGACTGCAGGTGGCCCATCTCAAAGCCTGTGCCCTGGGCCGACTTGAGGCTGGAGGAGCGGGAGCCGCTGGAGAGCGGGTCGAAGTGAAAGCTCTTGCCGAAGGTGGGTGAGCGGAAGCTCTCGGGCTCCAGGCTGGGCTCCGAGCGGTAGCTGGGCTTGCGGCCGCTCTCGCAGATGGAGTTGGGCTCCTTCAGGCTGTTCACTCGGCTCAGCTGGGGGGCAGAGACACCGCCGTCACCCACAGGAAGATGGGGACCCTGCAAAGCTCCCGAAGCACCCCTTGGCCAGGATGGCAGGAATGTGGTGGCAGCCCCTGGAGGCTGGGTTCCCCCCTTGCCCGGCCTCGGGAAGGGGAGGCACGGCCTTACCTTGGCGCTGGTGGAGTGGGGCAGGGCTGCCGAGCTGCTGCTGCTGCTGTAGCCGGGCCGGTACTTGTACATGGTGGGGGTCGGGGGGCTGTCCTTGCCTAGCAAGCTGCTGTCTGCAGGGGGGGGACAGAGAGGAAGATGCTCAGAGCCGTGGGTGCTCCCCGGGGCGGCGCAGGGGAATGGACACCGCGCAGAGCCCTGCCCTCCCACCCTGAGAACCGGCACCGAGCCTGGGGCAGACAGACCAGGGGGGCGGAGGGGGAGAGAGGGACGGGCTGGGGGAGAGGCCACCAGGGGCGGATGAAATGGAGCGGGATGGAAATGTGTCCCTATGGACGTGTGTCTGGGGCTGGCACTTCCATGCCCCCACAGTGGCCCTGGCTGGGTGACAGTGCAGGGTCAGTGGGGTGTGCGCTGCATGGAGGTGTCAGTGGGTGCTGGGGCACTCCAGGGACCTGCCGGCCAGTCACCCCACGTGCCACAGCCCTTCTCCAGGCAGCGGGGCTGGCCCTGGCCGGGGGACAGGGAGAGCTGCAGAGGCCTCCGGCCAGCTGCGGGGAGTGGCTGCTTCTAAGCTCTGCCCTTCACATCCCACCTCTCTCGCCAAGCCCACGCCGGCAGCTCCCAGCGCTGCTTCGCCGGCGCCCAGGGAAGGGGGAAAGCAAGTGACGCAGGCTGCCACCGACGTGCTCTCTGCCGCCAAGCCAGGCCCACCACTCCGTCGCCTCCTTCCTCCGGGTGATG
Source organism: Limosa lapponica baueri (assembly GCA_002844005.1). Taxonomy (NCBI): domain Eukaryota; kingdom Metazoa; phylum Chordata; class Aves; order Charadriiformes; family Scolopacidae; genus Limosa; species Limosa lapponica. The sequence continues at coordinate 29,062 of KZ506809.1, read as the reverse complement.
CTCCTGCGCCTGCCTGCAGCATGGCCGCCTGCAGCCTGCCCGTCACAGCCTCCTGCTCCTCTCCGAGGGAGCAGAGCTGACCATGAACATCCTGCCGGCTTCTCCAAGCGCAAGGGGCCACGTAAACCAGCCCAGAGACGCAGGCACGTCCTGCCCCACAAGGCACTGGTGCTGATGTGCTTGGGGTCTGCCCTGCAGCCTGTTCCGCCTACGGCCCTGGCTCCTGCTCTGCCTGGGGCAGCCCTGGGCTGCCCGGGACCCTGCATCCCTCCTTACCCTCGTTGGTGGCCAGGGTTAAGTGTGTCCTCAGGCCCGTGTAGCGGCTGAGGTCAGGCTTAGGTGGGGGTGGTGGCTCGGCGTCAGCAGACTGGCTCTCCGTCACCTCCAGGCTTCCTTTGGACTGCAGAGACAAAGCGCAGAGGCGGGGTCAGAGGGGCACCAAGGCTCAGCCCTCCCCTGGGCAGGCGGGGAGCGGGCAGTGGCGTTTGGGGGCTCCTGCTGCCTCCCAGGCCGTCCTGGGCACTTGAAGGCGGCACGAGCCGCAGGTGCTGGGAAGTGCTGGGGTAAGGGAACCTCCATGGGACACTGCAAGGGGCAAGGACGGGCGATGGAGGGTGCAAAGCCTCATGTGGCTGCTGCCGCATGGGAAGGACGTGGTTTCCGTCCCGTGGGGACACAGAGCGAGACAACACGGAGTGGGGTGGGGGAATGTGACCAGGCTCACTCGGTTCTTTACTCACGGATGCAGGCCTGCACCCCTGGGCTCCACGGAGGGCCCCAATGCAGGGACCGCTAATCCCCACCTTCCTCACCTTCGTCCTCTTCAGCTCTGTCTGGATACCGTTGTCCATGATCTTGACAGTGATCTGACCGTCTGACACCTCGGGCCGCAAGAAGGGGGGTCTCACCAGCACCGTCTGCTCGGCCCTGGGGCGCCCAAGGTACCTGGGGAGAGGGGCAGGGGGAAGCTCAGGGCCCAGAGCTCAGGATGGGGGGGGTCTCAGGTGCTGCAGGGGCAGAGGGGCACCACCGCGCTGTGCTGGGCTCACCTGGGGGCCGGGGAGCTGCAGAGGACCCGGCTGACGTTCTTACAGCAACCGTTAGTGAAGGGGTTGACACCACCACGGAACTTGCCCGTCACCTGCGGGACGAGGAGCATGGCAGGGTACCGGGATGGGCAGGGACCCCGGGGGTCCCCATCCAGCCAGCGGGGTCCGACTGCCCAGGGTTTGTCCAACTCATGACAGTCTTCAGGGACAGAGATACTCTCCCTTCTCCAGGACGCTGTTCCAGTGTTCAGCCACCCTCCAGGGGGAAAAGTCTTTCCCTAATGTCCCACTGGGAGCTGCCCCCTTTCCAGTTGTGCCCGTCCCCTCTTGCCCCCCTGGGAAGAGGCCGCCTGGCTCCATCCCCCTGCAGTCGCCCCCAACAGTCCCAGCGAAGAACCCCCATCTCCAGGCCGCGCAGATGAGGTGCTCTCAGCCTCCCCTCACAGACACCTTGTGCTCCAGCCCCCAACCAGCTTCTGTGGCCCTCCCTTGCCTCAGTCCAGCCTCTCCATGTTTGTCTCATCCCAGGGCGCCCCAAAACGTACCCAGACGTGGCCTGAGAGGGGCTACCAGCCCTGCACCAGCCCCCAGACATACCTGCTCATTGGTAGTGCGGCCCCTCGCCACGAGCACCACGTGGAACCCCGTAAGGCCAGCGACGGGAATGAAGAACAAGCCGGCCACGCACATCACCACCATGCTATCCGCAGGCAGCTAAGGAAGAGCCACAGCCCTGCCCCACAGCACGCTGTCCCCAGCCCTGCCACCGTGTCCCCCCCCTCGTCCCCGCTCCCACAGCCGCGCAGAGGATACGTGACGGCCATGCGGACGCCGGAGAGCTCCTCCACCTGGTAGAGGACGTAGAGCAGGCCGAAGCCGAACACCCCCATGATGTGTGTGGTGAGGGACAGCAAGAAGAGGAAGAAGTAACGGTAATTGCGCCGCCCGATGCAGTTGTTGACCCAGGGACAGTGATGGTCAAACTCCTGCGGGTGGGGAGAAGGCACGGTGAGGGGCTTGGCGGCCAGGGCTTCCTGCCCGTGCTACGCATCAAACCCTGCGTGGAAAGGGAGAGGCATCGCGACGCGGTGGCTCCTCACCTCCACGCAATTGTCGCAGACACTGCAGTGGGAGCAGCGTGGTGGCCGGTAGAAGCGGCAGGTCGCGCACCACTTCATGCGCACCTGAATGCCCTTGATCTCCACTGTCTTGTAGAGCGGGGCTCGGAAGTCGTCCTCCTTGTCCTCGTCCTCCTCAGCTGATGGGGAAACCCCAGCAGAGCGTCAGGCCCAGCCACCCTCCGGCCCTCCCAAAGCTAGCAACACCCAGCATCGCCCTCCTCTGCCACCAGCCCCATCCCACATGGCACAGGGACCAGCCGGGGACCCCCAAGGACAGGTAGAGGAGCCGGGGGGGGCTCTCCCAGGCCCTGCCCAGAACCCCGAGACCCACCTGAGCTCCAGGTACCTGATGTGGGGTGCTAGGATTCACCCCGCTTCTGACACCCGGCCCTGCAGGCTGGGTGCTGAACCCAGAGCTACCGTCACCAGAGCATGTGTCACCACCCGGGCAGGGCATGGAGGGCTCTCCCCAGGCCTTTTGGGATCCGCTAATCCTCTTCACCTCGCAGGAAGAGGGGAAGGAGGTAGCTCTATCCAAGACACTTCCCAGGCAGAGCCAGACTCACCTCGCGGGAATATGCCGGGGTCCATGAAGGTGGCCATGCTGAAGTTGGCCAGCACGAAGAGGAAGACGACGGCATTGTAGATGGGAATGACTGGGGAGACGTAGAGGCTGAGCCCTGGGCACCTGCAGGCACAAGAGCAGTGAGACACCCGGGCCCTGTCCCACCGGTCCCTCCCCTGGGGCCCCCAGAGCGAGCAAGGGATGAGCAGCCGCCAACCGCCCCCTCCCAGCCCCACAGCCCCCCCCTGTGAGCCATTCCTGCCGTGCTCAGTGGTGGCCCAGCGGGAAGTCCACGTCCCTGCTGTGTTTCCAGGCAGCCAGGGAGGTTCCCACCATCAGCTCTTCCTTTCCCTCTCCCCAGTGCCCTCCGGAGCTGCACCCAGGGCACAGACCTGGGCTGTGTCCAGCCCCCACCGCAGCCCAGCCTCACCCCGTCCTGGGGAGTGCCGTGGGAGCGCTCCCGTAAATCACCACGGAGCAAAACCACCGCTGGCCCCACGCACCTGCAGCCCCACGGGCAGCGGCAACAGGGTGAGCCAGGCCGATGGCATGGGGGACAGGGAGGACACCCGGGAGGGATCCGGCCACAAGGCACCCGAGTGTCACCCTCCACGTGTTGCACCCTGAGCTCAGGGGACAGCGGGGACCCCGCGAGGGGATGCAAAACCAGCAGCAGGCCCAGTGCCTCCAGGGCTGCTCCTCACACCCTGGAATGGGAGCCTGGAGACAACTCTGGTGGCACGGGGGACCCCGTCACTGCACCAGCCAGTCCCCAGCCCCTCCGTGGGGCTGGAGGGAGCACAGCGAGGGAATCACCGCCGTCCCCCTGCCCCGGGCAGGCACGGGCTCAGGACAGCGGGCTTCCCCCTCAGAGGCGCCAGCGTAATACCCTAATCTGCTTTGCTGCTGGGAGTTTAATCCCACAGATCTAGGGCAGCATCTGTCCCTCTCTTCCCCCCACAGCCAGCACTGCGGGTGGATCGAGGCAGCCCAGCGCGGGGCTGGCGGGCAGGGTGACATATGGTGCCAGCGCCGTAATCCCCCGCGGCCCCCGAGCAGGTAGGGGTGAAGGGGCAGGTGCTGGCCCCGTCCCCTCCTCCACCGCCACCCGCGGTGACTTGGTGGGGGACGGGCCCATCACCGGCCAGGCAGCCCCGGGGAATGAATCCCCGGCCCGGGGCTCTGCACCCAGTCCAGCCCCAGCAGGGTCCTGGGCGAGGGCAGGGGGCACCCACCGGCACGGGGCAGGGTGTGAGGGGACAGGGAGGGTGCCGGGCTGGGGGGCTGCCTGCAGGCGGGTGTCGGGTAGGAGATAAGACGGGTCGGGGCTGGCGGAGCGGGCAGACCTGCCCTGGCAGCGGAGGAGGGAGAGGCGGGCAGGGCGCACCCAGCACCGGGCACGGCTCCATGCCCTGGCCCTGCCTGCCCTCGGGGAGGGTGGGGGGCGGCAGTGGGACCTGCCCTCTGATGGCCAGGGACAAGGGGGTCCTAGCCCAGGCACAGCGAGGAGGGCGAGAGGAGAGGAGAGCAGGAGGGCAAACCCCCTTGATTTTAGGGGGCCCCAGCCCTGCTTTGCCAACCAGCACATTCCTCCTCCTCCTCCTCGCCCGACGCAGGGCTGGGCACCTCCACCCTTGGCAGCACCTCCCGGCCCCGACCCTGCACACCAGACCAGGGCTGCACCTGGAAACTGTCTTCTCCAAAACATCTTCCACACATCCCCCTCGTTCCTCCACACCGCTCAGGACCCTCCCAAGCCCTCCTGGGCACCTTGGGCAATGCCTTCCCCCTCCATGAGGGACCCAGAGCTCTCCTGCGGGGTGGGAGCAGCATCTTCACAACACGTACGGCACCAGCCCTGCCGGCTCTGCCTCCCAGGCCAGCCGGCCCTGCCGTCGACTTTGGAAGCCATCTCCTTTGGAAGCTGGCCAGGCAGATTCTCTGCAGTGGCTGGGACGGGCTGGCGAGGAGGAGCCCTGAGCCTGCGCCCCGAAACCCTTGGAGAGGTACGGGATGTACGTGACGTTGCGAAGGCAAGACCTGAGCAAGGGAAGAACGCACCAGCCTCCTCGAGCCCAGCTAGCCCAGTATGACTGGCACCGCTGGGAGCTGCCGCGGGACTGGAAGCCGTGCCAGGATCAAGGGGGTCACACCTCACCCAGCCTCCCATCCCCCCTGCCGGGCTGCCCCCGGGGACAGGGCTCGTCCCTCCCGCCTCCAGAGCCGCGCTGCCGCCGGGGCTGCCCCCGGCCACCCCCGAACAGCACCGGCAAGAAACGTTTGAGTGGTTTGTAGAAAAGGAAGGGGAGAAAGGCTCCCAGCCTCGCAGAGGGGAAGCTGGTATTTGCGGTGGGGCGGGCTGGCAGGGCAGGGAGCCACAGCCCGCCGGCACTGGCCCAGCAGCCACGGAGAGCTGGGCAAGGGGCAAACACCCGCTCCCCACAGCTCCCAGCGCCAGGGGCCTTGCCAGCGGTGGGGTTTCAGAGAGACGGTCGGCTTCTTAGCCCCCATCTCTTCATTGCTGCTGTTGTCCCAGTTTTTGAGGGACCCCTCAGGGCTGCTCTCTACCCCCGTGGGGGGGCAGCCCCTTTGGAGGGGTGTTTCTCTCCCCCCCTGCCCTGGGCACCGCACACAGAGTGCCAAGGGGAAGGTGGCCACTCATAACATCCCCTCGCCCCGAGGAAGGGCAGAGCCAAGCACCCCAACTGGAGCGGAGCCCCCTTGGCTCTGCTCTCTGCCGAGCTGCAGAGGAGAGGGGCGGGGGGCTCAGAGGAGCCCTGAAGATAGGAAAAGCCCCTCCCGAAACCCTGAGCAGGGAGGTCCTCTCTCTAGGAAGGAAAATCCCTGCCCAAATCTGTGCTCGAAAGGGCCGGGGGTAGCCAGGGAGACCTGGTGCCCACCAGCCGTCCCTGCAGATGGGAGATGCTGCCAGCGATGAGCCAAACGTGCAGCCCGGCCCCTGGAGACAGAGCCCAGCCAGGGAACGGCTGAGCTGCCCCGGCGAAGTGGAAAAGCTCTGGGGCAGGCAAAGGGCAGAACTGGCCTTCCCAGGGGAAGGGAATGCCTCTCCCATCGCTTCCTCGCTCTCTGGGCACTGAGCCCTCCCCGGGAGGGAGACGCTCGGCTCCTGGGGGACACCAGCAGGTCCCCGGGGTGAGAGAGACCAACCCTTTAGCTGAGGGAGCACCAGCGGCCTCCACACACCTTGGCACTGGGAAGGACACCGCCACAGCTTCCAGCAGCGATCAGTGATGCCCATGGGTCAAATGGGACCTGTCTGGGGACACTGATCCCCCCATCAGCCCTGCTCTGCTGTGGGGGCTCAGAGGGCTTGCTGCTGTGCATCCTCCAAACCCAGCCTCCACTCTGGGGGGCTGAGAGCCCTACAGCGGGGGACCCCGACTACTCCAAGAGCCAGCCAGACTCCACAGGTGGATGGAAGGCTGAACTTCAGCTTTCAGAACAGAGAACTGACTGGAGACACTGGTGTGGCGCCTCGGGGACAGCCTACGATCGCCCTCCTCACCAGCTGCTCTGCATCGCGAGACCTGCACACCCAGAACCGCCGGCCGGGTATGCAAAGCCGCCTGGGCTGGGGGTCCAGGGGCCAGGGCAAGCAGAACACCCTCCTCAGGGATCGTGAGGAGTCGCAGCTCATGAGGGTGGCCCCAGGCTGAGCACTGCTGGGGTGCAAGGACAATGCCGGGGGTCTCCTCCCATCTCTCTCGGCACCTAGGGACCCCCACACACACTGTGGAGGGGAGCAGGAATCCCCACCATACACAGACCATACGCTACTCAAACCAAACCGCCCGCTGGCACCCATGCTCATGGCCCCAGACACAGGGGAGTCGCCTTCCCCAGACCAGCCCCCTCAGACACGGTCCTCTGCAGCAGAGGGAGCAAAGGTGGCTGCCGATCCCCCAGCAGAAACCTCCTTATCAGAAGCACCGACGTGTTCCTGCCTCTTGCTCTCCCCAACGCAGGGCACGGGGCTGCAGACCCTGCCCTGACACCCAGGGAGGAGGAGGAGGAGGAGAAGGGAGGCTGCTTGCCTTCGTGGCTACGCAGGTCCCAGGGAACTCGGCACGTTCCCTCTCCAGATGGGGATGCAAAGCACGCCCATCGCCAGGAGAGCTGTCGGGACTTGTCTCTGGCAGCACATAAGAGAAACTGGGGAACCTGGGGCAAACTGAGTCACATCTGGATCCGAGACGGGCTGTTTGCCACCAGTCACACCACGAGAAGCCCGTCACTCCCCAGCCTGGCTTCTCCTCCCCTCCACAGCCACCCTGCATCCTCGTCCCCTGCCCTCCCCGGGGACACCTCCCCGCCCTGCCTGCACCCCTGGACTCCGACCGGCCACACAGGGCTAGAGGGGCCAGGCTCGCCCCGCCGAGGGCTGGACTGGCCACCTCTGCTGCTCTCTCCAAGGCCCTGCTCGCGCCACTGTCCCACAAGCCTAGGTCCAACCAGGAGAGCGTGTCCCACCCTGTACCAGGGGCACCGCCGGCCCCAGGGGCTGCCACAGCCCACCCCGGCATCCCCCTCCTCCGTTCCCTCCTCCACCAATGCTAGAAGGGGCGAGGATGGAAGGAAAAGTTGGGGTCAGAGGTTCTACAGACAGGTTCACTCAATTGCCAGCAGCCCTTTATACTTTGCAGGGTTTTACACAGCCCCAAAATCCCCGCTGAGGCAAAGGGAGGGAAGAGGCTGCCCACAGAGCCCCTGCCAGGGGGGAGCTCCCTCCTCCCAAGGGAAGGGGAGGCTGAGACCCACTGCACCAGGAGCAGGGACCAGCATAAACCAGGGAGGGGGAGACGCAGGAACTGACAAACTAACCCCAAGGGGGAATTTCAGTCCCTAAAGCAGCACCTGTTGGAGAACCCAGCAGGTCAGAGACCCCCGCTCCTGCCAGAGGGGGGACGGGAACAGCCCCTCTCCCAGCTGCCCGCTCCCTCCAGCACAATCAGCCTCAGCTCGTTTCATCTGCCATGTGTTCTGCAACATCTCCTAATTAAATTAATCAATTAAATAGAGTTCTTGGCCCAGAGATACAAATCCTGGGCCAGTGTGGATGGAGCAAAAGGCGTCTGGCGGATACGCTAGAAATAACACAACTGGAGCCTTTCAGGAGCGCTGTGCCAAGCCCTGGCTGCTCTCTGCCTGGAGGAGACCCCACGGGGGCTGTCCCAGGGCCCCCCACCTCACAGCTTCCACTTCACCGCCCAAAGCATGAGCTTGGGGACTAGTGGTGACAGCGTAACCCTCCCCAGCAGCCAGCACGCAATTCCCTCCCCGTGTGAAAGTGCTCTGTGCTCCCCTGCCCTGCCGGAGAGTTAATTTGATGTTTTAAAGTAGGTTAAACAACATCCACTGACCTACAATTAAAGCGACCCTGCCCAGGTGTTCCTGCGGTGAACAAACCTGCTCCGCGGCCCCGGTGCCGCTCCCGGCACCTGCTATCGGCTGCTGCGACGGCTCTGGCCGGGAGCCGCTGGCTGGGACACAGCAGCAAGGACGGGGCTTGGGGTGGGGGGCTATTCCCCCCCCGTCAAAGTGCAGCCCCCCAAGTCACAGTGTGTCAGACACGGCCGCTCAGGGGACATTGCCTGCTCCCTCCTCTTCTCCTTCATCCCCCTGAAGGGGCAGCAGTCACAGAACCATGGAATGGTTTGGGTGGGAAGGGACCTTAAAGCCCCCCCAGTGCCACCCCCTGCCCTGGGCAGGGACACCTCCCACCA
>KZ506808.1:84037-104322 GCA_002844005.1 Limosa lapponica baueri | reverse complement strand
CCACTGCACGACAGAGCTCACGCACCATCACATGCTCTCAATAACATGCAAATGTTCCTCTCTCCAGCACACTTATGTATGGTGACTGGTTTTAAGTAATACATCAACACAAATCCCCTGCTCCTGGTGAGTTTCTACACAGGCTCAGTAACAAACATCCACGCACATCATTGGATAACTGATCTGCATCTGCACATATTCCTATCTGCAACCCATGCATGCACCCTCAAATGGGACACCTGCCCAGCTGGATGCAGATCAGCCATAGGCATAAGAATACCTGCTTACGAGGCTACTACAGTGAATGACACGTATGACCAGGAATCACAGCCTCATTGGTGAAGATCTGCATAGCTCCCAGAAAGTGACCCTTTCTCTTCAAGGTTCAGCTTCTTCAGCAACTTGGTGTTCTTCTGTGCCTGCAAAAGCTCCTTCCCTCCCTCCATCCTTCCTTCCCTCTGAAGCTCTCTTCAGAGAAGAATAACACAGCTGAACTAATAGTCTAGCACATAGCTGTCTGATGGCCTTCCCTTCATCCCTGCCACTTGCCCATGTGGACAAATGCACATCTAGCTGCCAGTTGCAGCACAGTCCAAAAAAACATCAGAAGGTAAATGAAAGGGAGAAAAACTTCAGGGGTAAATCCCTCACTGAGTGCCAGGCAGCTAAAATCAACAGCATAACACGAGGGCTGAACTCGGCCCAGCATGGTGGTTTGACGAACTAAACAATTAATTAACAAATATCTTCCCAGCAGATCTCTTCTTGCGGCAGGGTATGCGAGGAACACACAGATCCATGTAAAAGCTCTATCGCCACCATTACATGCTGGAGAATAGCATCTAATTAATTATAATGATGGCAAAGATTAGATCCAAATTCCGCTACACAGTGTGTACACAGCCCAAACAGACAAAATAAATCAGAGTGCCGTACCCTAATCCAGCAGCTTCAGAGGATTAAATAGGTGCATTCTAATCACAGGCTCAGAGCTGTCCCACTCAGTATGCACAGAGCTGCCCCCGTATGCAACTGTGTCTCTAAGGGATCCCAGGAAAGGTATCTCACTTCAGATGAAAACCATAATTTGGGCCTTGCCCGCCTGCTGTCATTTATGATCTCCTGGCTTGCTTTCCCTCCCCAGATTTTAGCCTACACATCCCAGGCAAATTCCAGGAGTAATAATTCATCTCTCTCTGAGCCTCTCCTGCAATGTCAGCTGGGGAAGACACTAGTTTTCATTGCTCTACCAACATACTGTTGTGCTGTGCTCTGTTGCTTAACAGTAGGTGCACCAATCTAGAGGTGGCAGCATCACAGCCAGAAGGAGGGAAAGGGGTTTTCCCTCCCTCCTCCTCCCCAACAAATTTTATCAAAATGAAGATGCTTTCTTTTTCTTAATTTTGTTACTATGAACTATATGAGAAGGCTGGGGTTACACCACTCGTAAAGCAAATAGGTCTGTTCTCTGTCCATCATGAATAATTTTCAAATTCAAGTGAAAAAAAATTACTTCTCAGAATGTAAAAAAAATAAATAAATAAATAAATAAACACATCTTTCCATGCAATAGGGGCAAAAGTCATTAATTGTGTCACTAATTATTGGGTTAGCTCCACCCCTGGAGTGGCTGAGACTGAATCAATCCTATTACACCTACTGTGAAACTGAGCTCTTATGCTAGCTAAGAATAGAAGTGGGTGGTCCAGCCCATAAAAAACACCACAATTTGTCAGCATGAAAAGCTTAATTAATACATACTTTTCCAAAGGAACAAATTTTTTTGAAAAACACAACTGGAAATACAGTCATTTTTCCACTTCACAAGTCCAAACAACATCTTTTGACATTCCTTGAAACCAAATATTTCATTTTGGGATGTTATCGTGACTGTTTCACAGCCCTGCTTTTGCCTGTGCTGGAACTGATCTTCTGTAATGTTTGGCTGCTCCCTGACTTCCACCCTGCACTATTCTGCTCAGTTGGAGCAGATCTGCAGTGTATTAATGGGAATGTGTTTCAGAGAAGCAGACCAGTCCACGTGAGAACCATATGCACCAGACACACAAACTACAACTCCCATGAGGCACCACAGCCACTTGATGTGAAATAAATGTACAGCAAAATGCTTTGATTCATTTCAGCAAGTGCAAATGTTTGAACCAACCCAAGTCAAAACATTCTGTTCAGATTCTAACATTTTAAAGCTGTCAAATGTTGCTGTATTTTATTTATGATAGTAAAGAAAATGCTGCTTTCCCTTGGAGAATCATTTCCATGGGAAATCTCATGCCCGGAGAAGTTCTGGGAGCTAAAAGACTTGGTAAAGGCTTCTCTTCTCTTTCATACAGGGTGCATCTTCACTGCAGTTAAATTGCAGGGTAAATTGCAGGAAGCACGGACATACATGAGCTACCTTGATCTTACATGCTGTTGATATAAGGAGCAATAAATTTACAAGAAGCCAGTGTAAGTTCATCTGAAAATCTATGTAAATAAACTGCTAGCCTATGCTGGCATTCGTGAGGATCACCACTGCTGACTTTAATTTAGCTAGGGTGGTTATTTCTGTCCATCCTGGAATCACACCTCTGGCTCCAACATGGACATGTCATCCACAGGTTGGCTCCACGTTTGATAAAGAACAAGGCACAGTACCTAGGAACATCCCAAGTGTGTGAGATCTTCCAGAGGAATTTTCCTGACAATAGTTACCCCATGCATGGCCTCAAAGAAGAGGTGGCGGGATACTAAAATAGGGTAAATGGAGTATGGATCCTTCGGGCTCCATAACACACCAGAAGAACTCCATCCACCTCAGAAAAAAAAAGGAAAAAAAGACAAACTAAATTTGCATGTTCTTGCATCACTCCCCCTCTCTTTTTGTCTAAGATAAAAGGTGTAATATAACCTTCCATCATCTCATCACAGCCTTATGCTATGAACCAGCCAACACTTTTTATTATCACTTATTATCACAAAAGCTGCAACACTTTCTGATCCATCAAGTATGGAGCAAGGTCCCATTCCACCTGGTGCCGTACAAGTAGAGAACAAAAAGACAGTCTCTACCTGAAGGAAAATCTAAATATAAGGGAAGAGAGTGGGTGGTTAGTGACAGATGGGGAAGAAGGAGGCAATAAGACGAACCATGTCACTGTAACAGGCAGACCTCTGTACACTGAGTGCTTAATAGTTATCTTGCTTTTGGTTTGGGGTGGGTGAATTTGGCTTCGTTTTTTTTTGAGGGGTGAGAAATATGTGTTACAATAAAGACGGATTTGAGGGCAGAACGCAGAGGTGCCTTTGCAGATACTGGCAGGGAGCAAGGAAGACAGCAGCGAGATGCTCTTCATGCAAACTTGACAAGTGTGTAACTGGGTGCCAGCATAGAGAAGTGACCAGGGGACAGAGCAGACCTGCTGATGAATCAAAAGCAAGTTCATTATGTTAGAGAAGGGTTGTGAAAGCAAAGTGGCAGAGGGTAGACTTTGCAACAGTGTCCTGCAAAGTCTTCATCAAGGTTCAAGCAAAATGTGCTGTGACACCCAAGGGAAGGAGGGCTTAGCTCTGAGCTGAGGCCCTGGCTTAGCAATGCTGCTCTTGAGAAAGTATCTGCAACGGTTGAGGGGCTGTGTGTGTGCATGTTAAGTTTTGCCCTTTAATCATTACACTGGGCCTGGATACTCCCAAAAGCCGGTCAGAGGCAAAGAGAAAAAGACTGAACATTCAGAGGACCTCTGATCCCAGCCCAGCCCCAGGTTTCAAGGGTGTTGATATGTGAGTGAAGCCAAAACCTGTGGCACAGAGGATTCTATCCTGGAAACTTAAATGAATTTTAAACAGCAGCTTTCTCAGAGCTTTCTCCTGAAGTAAGCAGAGAAGCATTTAGTCTGCTTCTTCCTTTTTCATTCTTTCCCTTTTCCTCTCTATTTTTTTCTTTGTGAGGAAACACTGAAACCAGAAGGATCTCTGAGACACCAGACCTGACCAAGCATGGGGCAGAATCTGCTCATTCCAATTATCTGCCAGCCTAATCATAAAAACATCACAGCGCACGCTCCATATGTCATTTTTATTGAATTCATTCAGGAGTTTCTCGATTAATCTTTTATTATTCCTTTCCAAATCCCAAGGTTCCCATAACAAGGGCTGATCAGCTAAAGCAATTCCTGCACAGAGAGGAAACAGTGAGAATTATCTTGGCTCTCACATCCTTCTGTCATGTCACCAGAATTCCCTACGGCCTCTTCTTTGAGCGCCTCCTGCCTGAAGAAGACCCTAGCCCCTCATCCCTCCAGGTAGGAGAGCCTGACCTACCCCAAGGCCAGTGCTCGTGTACAACCTTAGCAGCACCCAATCTAAAGGAGGAGAAATGAACACTCTCACACTGAATAACCCCAAACACAAGAGGCGCACTCTCAACACCTCTGAGGAGATGCCTGGCAGCCCAGACCAGTAGCATTTTGGTACTTGTACCAAACTTGGCATCAATGACACTGGGTAGATCCAATGCAAGGAAAAAATGTGACCCTTTTTCAACCTAGCACCTGCCCCCTGCCTCACCTTTTCTGAGAAACCTGGATCTCCCATAGATCTAGGAATGGCATCCCTACCTGCATGATTTTTCATGCCATCTCTATTTATGTTAGCAATTCGTATGCTGCCACATGCAATAGAGAGGCTATAGCACTCTTGTTGTCCCCAGCCAAAGCTTCTTCATCTATTCCAGCTCAATAAAAGAGGCAATAAAGGAGCTTTCTATCCCACATCTGGGATGCATCCCACCTGTGCAATTCCCTTCAACTGAGCAGAATGAGACCTAAAGGTACTGAGAGCTTCCCCAGGCAGCAGTGTTGCCAGTGAAAAAAATACTACTGGGAGAATAGTAGCTAACTGTTTATTATCTCTGGGGTGGGGTATTCCTGTCCCAGTATCTTGTTTGGCATCTTCATCACCACCTCATTAAAGCTTCAGTTCATTAATTAAATATTTAATACATTAAATGAGGTTCCTTCTGTACCAAGGAGCTGAGATCTTGTTGCTGGTAAGCGTGATGCTGTGTATCCTCCTGGGAGGCTCCAATTTGCCATACTAATTGCACAGAGACTCTTCAAAAAGCCCTACGCTGAATCTTCATCTGCTGAGCAAATTGTATGCTCCACCTCAGCAGGAGAGGAGCCTGAGCTGGAAAAGGCACAGAGCAGCAACTTACTCTTCTCCATGGCCTCTGGCAGTCTGGGGAGCTCACCCATCTGACAGGGCACAGTGCAAGGCAGCAACCCCAAGACTGAAAATAACCTCCACTACATTGGTGTGCAGGGCGAGATACAACGGTCCCCAGCTTTGCTACATCAAGGGTGAGCCTTGCTAATCAGGGCTGTTAGGTGGTAACCAGCTAAAAGCTTTCTGTTAGCATTTTAAAAGGTCCCACTACTGCACCAGAGATTTCTTCTCCCTTGGTTATATATATTTCGGCTGCACTGCCAGTTGACTGAATGCAGTAGAGACGGACAGAAGAAGAGGTGCAAAAAGGGGAAGCTGGAAGAAAGGAAAGAGGGCAGGAATCTCCCAAAGCAGATGGGCTACAGGTGGAATAGAAACTTGCACCAGCTGTAAAACCATATTGCTGCCCTACTCTGCCCTCATCTACACTTTCCTGTCCCCAGCCTGCTGTTTGCTTCCACCTCTGTCATTGTGGTGAGAAATCAAGTATTCACGTGGTTGAGCTGTGATAGAGAGGGTTGACATCCTGGCAAGAGAGGGCAGAAAAGCTAATTATTTTTGTAAACCTTTGTTTAGCCCCTTCCCCTGCCTCTCTCATGCACACCCATCCCTGATCATACCTATAAGGAAAAATTAACAGCCTTCCTTCTATTGTTATCCACATAAAGCTAAGGATGTAAGTTCCCTGTAGAAATTGCAATGGTCTAAACATGTGGTTCTACCTTGTAGGCCCATTTCCTAGATTGAAGGAGGGACACATCATTATTGTACCAGAACAATATCGTGTTAGAAAGGAACAACAGGAACAACATCCTTTTAGAAAGCTAATAGGTAAACTGCAAAGTCTATGGACAGTAGGGATTGGGACCCCAGGCTTCCAGCATCAGAAATGTGGCTTTTGTAAGATAAATAAATTCTCTATGAACAGGTGGCAGAAGGAATTGGAAGGAGCTTGGCTCTCCATGGGAAAAGATGGCATCTACATGTGTGAAGTTTTTAAGAGGAACATCTGGCTGGGAGGATTAGGTAAGGAAGCTTAAAAAGGGGCTTAAAAGGGTTGTTAAGATTAAGTTTTGAGGTGGGAGGGCTTCCCAGGAAGGTGAAAATGTAGGTAGGTTCAGGCTTTTCCCTGGGAAGGCAAAGGAGGAGGGATGGCAGAGAGAACACAAATTACAGTAACGGGCTGAAGTACTGAACACTGATTAAGAAACAAGCAGGAGGCACTAGATGTCTGTGTCTGGTTAGGCCACTCTTTAAAAAAAGGAAATCAGGCTGCTGAACAGGGCCAGCAAATCCCCATCTTAGCCAGTTATACAGAGGTCTCCCTCCCTGTGTTGACCTATAACCTCAGAGTAGGTTTGCCTTGGTTACAAGACGCTTGCCGTAGACTGCTTTTTCTGTCCCTGCTCTTCAGTCATCTTTTCCAAGCTGGGTTCCCCACAGATTGAGAAGGAGAGAACCTCATGTGCCTGGGTCATCAGTAGATCCAGCCACATCATACACTTCTTTCCTCTCCCATTGATCAGTGGGACAAGGGTAGAAGGAGGAGAGAGAAGCATATCATAGGATGTAGGTCACTGGGCAGGTCTCCATAGATCACCCAGAGAGTCTGGCTGCCGAGAAATCAATTTATCAGTGCACAGGGAGGGGACAGGACATCCATGTTGGGGTAGGCAACTCTCGCCTACCCCAACTTTTCTTTCTGCCCTGACACATTTTTCATTTCTTTTTTTTATTCCTGCTTTTAATGCTGTGTTAAGAAAAGGAAGCTCTATAAAAATAAAAAAAAGCTGAGAGATGGGGAGAATATTAAAAACCACTGAAGCGTTTGGGGAAAGACAGAAGTGATTGTCCCTGGGGATGGGGAAGCCACAGGGTGGAACACTCATCTGAGAGACCCTCTACAGCAGTGGAGGGCTGCTCTCCCCAGGGGTGGGACATAACAGGGGTGGGATGGCTTCTTTCTGGACACCAAAGTGGAAGCAGAGTGCTTGGGCACTGGGGAGCACTCAGGAACCACAGGGATGGATACAACAGGTGAAGCAATTCATCTACAGCTAATAAAACACCTCCATGGGGTTAGGTACCTCTTGGTGCTTAATAAATACGATTTAGTACGCTGACAGTGGACAACACTTCAAAGGCTATTTGGCCATGAGTAAGGACCATTAGCTACAGATGTAGGAAGTAAATCATATACACAACACAGGCCTTGCCTAGAGATCATATTGCAGATCAGTGATGAAGGCAGGGATCCAGCCCAAGTCTGCTGACATTTGATCTCCAGCTCTGCTCAGGAGACCTACACCACCTCTCACTAAATCCAAGTGCCAGGTACGAGCATCCCTATTGAAATCAATGCTGTTACACTGTCATATATGTTTTGTGGAACTGAAAAAGACCTGAAAGGAAAGAAGGTCTTCCTCAGCCCAAAAACCAAGGCAGGGAGGAAAAAGGCCTACTGGTCTTTAGGACCTATACAGCTAGGTCTGGATAAAGGAAAGTTTGCTCATATGAAACTTAGCAGGTGGTAGTATGAGTCCATCAGTCTTCACAGTCCTCTATTTGGCCCCTTTCACAACATTAAATTCACCTGCAATCATGCACACTTGAAAAATCTCAGTGATGTTTGGCCAAGCATTTATCTTTCTCCAACTTGCTTCAGAGAACATCATTGCCCATGACAATCAGAGAGCAGCTTTCTTCATGGAGAACATTTTTCTGTTAATTATTCTAGAAGGAACAGTTCTGATGCTTTCTCGAGTAAAATCCCCGGTGTAGTAGAGTATAAATACCTGATCACATAGAAGCCCGATCCATATCTCATGGACATAAATTGCAAGATCATCTGTAGTGGACTTTGGAGCAAGGTCTGAATGTCCAGGATCACAGAATAAGATGAGTTTGAAAGCAGTGTCAAAATGTCCCCATTACACAGAAATGAGCATATACCCAGATTTCTGTTTGTCAAAGCTGCTGTGACATGTACTGTCCAAAGCTGTGTTTTACTGGGGAATGGGGCAAGAGTTTGCCAAAAATATATAGATTTTCCCCTACTAGGTGTAAAAAAAATAAATAGATAAGGTTCACAGTTGTTACCATTTTGGATTGACACATTCTATTTGCCTGGATGTAATATTTTTCATGCCCTTGCTGCTGATACAGCTGCTGTGCACTAAAAGCTGTAATAAGCCAGGTAAATCCCAGACTACTCTTAAACAAATACAAGCTCTGGGTTATGAACATTTCCTTCTCATCCTTTCTGGGGCAGGGAAGCAGGAAGGGAGTCTCCTTTGTTCCAGCTCTTCTTTCCTGTAACACCGAATTGTTTTGAAAGACACCCATCATCTGCTTTTTACACTCTGAGTCACAATTCCACCTTTTCCCCCCCTGTAAGGCTCTTCCATTTAAGGCTGTTTTCTCATAAATAGCAGGAGGCAAAATTTTTGCAAGGTGTAACCCACTGAAATGATACTTGAGGAGAATTTAGTCATACAGGAGTTGAAGCCCATTAGATAGGTACCCTGGCTGGGGTGAAAAGCTACGCGGTCCGCGCCTGTGCTGAAATGGCAGCCATGATACTTTCCCATCAGCAGTCCACACTCTAGCAATTTATTGTGTTTGGATGCAATTGCTGGCAATGACTTAACTGCCAGCACGGACACGACAAATCATTTTCAGCATCATGTCAACTCTCTGTGATTAAATTGTGGATCTTAGAAGGCCCAGCCTCAAGGGATCTGTATATAAGGACAGACAAAGCCAGCCACGGGTGTTGCCTGGGCCACATCCAGGCATGAAATGGATAGGGGCACAGCCACACAACCATTCCTGTGCCCCATGACTTGGAGCACAATGTCAGGCAAAGCTAATGAAGGGGAACAGACCTGTCTGAGACCTCTCCTTCAGCCTGTGTGGGAAATTCATGCCTGAATGTTACATAGAGAGATGCCATCTGTTTAGTCTGGGTCAAGGATATGCTGCCCTTCAATTAGGGCACTTCTGAACAAGGAAACCAGGGGAGGTGGAGGCTAAAGCCAGAAGCAGGGAGCTAGAAGGGACCAAAATTTCATGCCTGTGGGTCTGGTCTGGAAGGGATCAGATGGAAGGAATTGAAGTAAGCATGGAGACGGGGGCTCCCAGGACCCTGCCCAGAGAACAGAAATGAGGAGGGGTAGGAAGCTCCTGCCAAGCATGGACCAGCACTATGCCACAAGAAGAAAGATTAATTAACAGCTCAGGAACTGACTGTAACAGCAACAGCCAGTTCAATCAAAGCACTTCCAACACACAGTAACAGTATTTATCAGGTGCTTACAGGCTACCCAAAACCATAGCACCTAAATGCTTTCTACAGATGGTGGCAGATCATTACAGTAGGCCCCATGCTTGTTTGCCCAAGGTACTATCCACAGTACATTAGCTACCCCACTATATAGATGACTAAAGAAAAGGCAGAGCTTTGTGAAACAGCTAGAAAACACACCCAGCAACAGAAGACTGGTTTAAACAAGCTTGGCTTTCCCTTTTGTGTCCATAAACGCCTGCTGTGATGGTTCTGCATCTGTCCATGCAGCGTATTGCAAATCCAGAGCAGAATACGTTTTGCAAATGAACAGAAGCTGGAAATTAATGAAAGACTAAGCTAAGATGGTGGAAGTAGTCAAGAGTGATCTCCTCTTCTCCCTTGCACAGACAGGGTGCAGCTAAAGCCAGACAGAGGTTAATTCTCATCTCAGTTACACAGGCCTGAAGGCAGTCCGCAGTCCTTCAGAGAGCATCGGTATGATTGTGATCAAAACCTGCCCTAAGGCTGCTAAAAGTTAAACTAACTTCTCTTCTTTAAATATCCCAAATGTCAAAGAATAGTTGCAGTAAAAGCAGAACCATGCTCTCAGTTATAGGGTGCAGAATTACCCAGATTCCTGTATCAAATCTGCCTTTACCAGTCCCTCTAACACTGTGTATTAATCTAAGCAGGTCTGTTGCACAAATATTTTGCAGAATTTTCCCAGTGTTTTTTTTTTTTGCCTCTTCAACTAAAAAATAACAAACCCCACATACTCCTCTTGATTTCATTTTCATTGCATGTAATATAAGCATTTATCCCAAAGTCTACAAAAGACAGAGGTTACAGCCTTTGCACAGTATGAGTGGAAGGTCTGTGACTCACTGAGCTATCATCGGGTGACTGAAGGTGTAAGACAGACCAGATGTCTACAGGGGTTACTTGAAGATGCTACTGTCTGCAGGGTCTACAGAGCTGCCTGTTACTGAATGCACAGGGAAAGGTGCCACCTTCCCAGACCTGCCAGTGAAAGTCCTCATGTGATCCTTCCCTAACCCATGGCAGTTGCAACAAAGCAGATTACAGCTGAGTGGGATCATTTTGATGGGCATTGCTTTGGCAAACCGCTCACATTAACATTTGTGTGGAGTTGCTGGCTATAAAGGGTAGGCAACCTCTTCCACTACTCCAGCTGGATCCAGAGAAGGACATGCACTCTGAATCAGGCTGGGACTAATCTTCTTATTTCTAAAAAGAATCAGAAGCTTCCTTTTGGCTTAATCCCTTCATCTTTCTAGCTACTTTTCTGTCTCCCGGGATATGCTGCTGCCAGTTTTCAGAGGAACAGTGACACACTCCTGCAATGAAGAGGGAGGCTTGCAGGAGAGACCTCCAGATTGCCTGCCACAGTGCTGAAAGGTACAGAAGCTACATGGGGAAGGAATTCCCATGCTGTCTTTCCCTGCAGAGACTAGAGGGGCTCAATTCACTGGCTTAAACACAGTTGTCTAGAGCCATGGAACAATATCCATGACCTCAAGCTACCACTCTAGAAGGACACAGATGTTCTACGGCTCTTGGGTAATCCACACAGGTGTCTCAAATACCCTAGAACATCTTTAGTCAGAAGAGGCAGATAAATTTACACAACTGAACTGAACTATTAGCTCAGCAATTCAGAATTTTTTTCTGACAATGGTTACGGCAAGTGACGGCCAGAGGCGAAAGTTGCCAAGCCATGTTCAACAAGTGCATTTGAAAATGGTGTTATGCAAAACAATGTGGGCACCTGAGGATTGTGGGCCTGCATCCAAAAGGCCAAAAGATGTAGCTAGACACATACTGAGGTTTAGCAGACAGCATGCAGGATTCCAACTTCTGCTGAAACCAGCGCCAAGGCAATTTCAAGCATCCTGTTAGACACTTTTGGTGCCTTTCAAAACTTACACTCCTCACACCTGAATAGCAACATGGAGCTCTAAGTAGGAGCAGAGCTTACAACCCCCTAGACGGGGGCCTGGCACAAATGCAGTCAGGCAGAACAGATAAGAGCACACTACTCCGTCCTCTGCATCTAGGGCTGCACAAGGTTCTGCTAAATGTTGTGAAACACGTGTGGCTGGGCAAGCCATGCAATGCCAGAGCCACAGCTTTGCTATCAGTACTATGTAATCAGCTCTGATGATGACTTTCTGTGACCGCAATGGGAAAAAATTATTTCAACTCTTACCCCAGCACGTAATGTTTTTTTTTTCCTCGTACCTTAAACTGTTTAAAAGTTTAAATCCAATTCCCAAGAAAGAAAAATCAACCCTAATTTCACTCCTCCTCACTCCCCAAATTATTCATTCCTCTTCCAAAGCACAATGACTTATGTGTATCTTCTTCATTTTGTTAATTACACTTAGTCAGAGGCAGGGAAGGAGGCGGCCAATGCTTTGTGAATGGATCTGACCAATCGTCTTTCACCACAGCAATACCAAATAACAAATACACTTAGGAAATTCAATTAGTGGGAATCCACAGGTTGCAATTTGTTCATAAGCAGCATTGAATATGTTAGCAAATATATGTGTAAAATTAAAGTTTGTTCAAGAGCAGATAAACAAGCTGCGTTGATTAGACAGGCGGCTGTTAAAAGTTTGTTGTCTCTCCCAGATTAGTCAAATGAGAGGACAGACAGACAAGCAGATAGGCTGACAGACAAACAGATAGATAGAATTGTTCCTGAAAACCTGAAGGTTGCATTTTCAGGGAGGCAGTTTGGGTGAAATCAATAAACCAATTTCTGGAAGCTAGAGAACTGCTAGTAATTAGAAAAAGGCCTCAGCAGCCACCCCATGCTCAGCTGTGAGATCTCCCTTCATGGGTTTCAATGAGAGTGAAATTGAGTGACTTCAATAATTTCATGCCGGGTTATGGGAGGGAGGTGAGGAAGGGTGAGTTCCCAACCATCTAATGGGTCTCTAACAGCTCGATAATTGGCCCATCCCGTGGGTGATTAAGGATGAAAATAACTAATTTCCGTTCATCTTACAGACTAATCAGATCACCTCACCCCTATCATTTTCTCCTCTATTTAAAGAGACAGTCTCTTTCTTTCTGGCATCAAAGGCTAGAGGGATGCAATCATTTAAGTTAGTAAAGAAGCTAGTTCAGGCCAGGCTGGAGTTAGTGAATTTAAGATACCAGCTCTTCGATTGGTTGCTCAGTAATAAACCTTTTACTTCTGGTTTCTGCTGCAGTGCTCCAGCCTCATGTGCAGCATACGAATCCTGCTACATGAACCCAGTGCTGTGCGCTCGAAAGAGGGAGGAATGAGCTCAGACCTGAACCCAAATTGGGATGTCGCAATACTTGGGCATCCTCCCCAGCTTTGGTTTCCTAGCCACGCTCTCAAGAGTTTTCACGGCAGGTGATTGCTTGTCAAAAAGGCCAATCTTTCAGCACTATTTCTAACCCAAACTTTCCATATACAGTAGTTTAGATATAAGGTGCACATCCTGTGTGGCTCCACTGGGGCTTGTTGGCCATCAGAAACAGGCAAGAGGCTATGGAGATGAAATAATGGTTGGACAAGTCCCACTTGGACCAGGGAACTCATCTTACTCCTTGCATTGGATGCCTGTACCAACCCCAGTTTCCTACATCGTCCCTCTCTACGCCGTCCTTGATTAGCTTCATGGTTGTGCCTCTACAGAACTTGTGCTCTTAGGGCGATTCACAGACATGAGTCCTTCATGTGCCACCTGTATAAATAGGTCTAAATAAGTGTTCTGGTTTATATGGGTACTAAGTACCCCCTGGTTCGGTGCTAACCTGAGTACTGGCAGGGAAGGCACAAGTGATGGGAAGATTAGTCTCATCAGCACTAAAGAATTTCTTTCACTAAAGAATTTCTTTCTTTGACTAATCCACAGTATCAAAGAAGTCCTTCTTAACTAGAAAAGTTTGGACTTGCTTTTACCAGACACCTTCATGGCACCTGGGAAGAACTCATGGAAGCTTCAGAGAAGCACGGGGAAATCCCTCAAGCACATGTTTCTCTCTCCATATGAGAAGCCTGCAGTACACCGCTTTAAACCACAAATTTCATTCTCCAGGCCCCTCTGCATGGTGCCCCGGAACAGTCCAGTCTCAGCTAGTTACAGCACGGTGTAATTCATGCCACTAAGGAAGGAGAGAGCAAGATTTTTCCAGGGATAAAAGAAAAGAGAAGAAGCTTGACAGAAAGAAGAAAAAGCTAGTTGGCAGAGCCCCCCTTCTATCATGTTTGCCATTCTGGGTACCAAGCACAGTCTTCTAAAAGCCTGCGAAGAGCAGAATATGGTTTATACAGAATACTCAAGCACAGCTGTTTCAATCCCATGAGTCTCTGTCAGGAGAACAGAGATCAAGACGATGGAATTGAGACTGAGACCTCAGCAGTGGCCTTGGTGCTACTGTTCCTTTGCATTGAGCAATTAAGCAGTATTCACAGATGGAGAACTCCAGCCCTGGAGTTGAATCAGGTCAGCTCACTGGCATAATCCTGATTATTTGCAAAGAATGCCAGTGTCAAGCCTTATTTTCCTGCATGTAGCAGAAACCATAACGAACAGCAGTATTCTCTCTCATTATGTTTAGGTCTGCTTCTCCAGTTAGTTCTGTGTCCAACACATCCTATCTACCTGCTTGCCTTCAGTGCCACATTCACAACTGCTTCCCTCCCTTCCTTTTATCCTGCTTTTGCTGCTATTACCCCAGAAACCTCTTGGCCTTCAGAACACTTGCCTCATTCCTTAAGCAGTAGCCTTTTCTTCACCTCCAGAAAGGACAGCTGCATTTTACCTGGACGGAAAAATCCAAATCACAGCCACCGACTTTCAGCCAAGAAGGATGTCGCTGTTGTGGCTTCTCTATGGGACTGTTTTTTCAGGCACATCCTTCACTGGTTCTTCTATAGAACTAAAAAGTCATCCTCTCCTCTGAAGCAAGCCATTGATGCACGGGTAGCACTACATACACTCGTTCACAAGAGATGAACAAGGCTATAGGTATGACAAGCCAAAACTTCCTACCACTCATCTTGCTCTCATCAAAAGTACCTCTGTGACAAGGACATAACAATCCCATATCAGAAATAGCTGCTATTATTCCCTGTCATCACAGATTCCCTTTTTCTCACCAAATGTACCCAGTTTCTGGCCACTATACGCAGCCCAGACAGGCTGCTGGCTCATTGTGTGTGTACTGCTCTGCAATGCTAGAATTTTCAATCAGGAGCAGGCCTGGTAGCTAATGGCAAACATGCCCATGCAAGGACATCTCCTGCTGTCTTGAACTTCAGTCTGGGCTCCCGTGTGTTTACTAACACCCTCAGACAGCCCATCAACAAAGATGATGGAACACCAGTCATTTGCAAGGCAGGGACTGAAGGCTGCATTCAGCTTTACCAAGGCTTTGGTGCGCATTACAGTATGCAAGAACATTTGTGGGTGCCCTCTGGGCAATTGTTTCAGAGGTTCAGGGAACTACAGGGCCATGGAGCTGTCACAATCTGAATGAGGGAGAAACACATGAGTGAGATTTTAAGCTTCTCATCTGAAACGCATAGCAGAAATACACCTCAAAACTACAGCTCAGAGAGGTGAACCCTCCTGCCCCTTTCAAGGGCTCCCATGTTTTCCAAGCAGTAACTATTTCACTGCTGGTTGATAAAAGGAGAAAGTAAAAGCACCATATTGAGAACTACAGTGAGGATTTCCTCTTGGCACCTCAGCATGGCGTTTGTGGCTCACACGTGAATCTTGGAAAAACATTTCTGTTTTTATTCCTTTTGGTTCTATTCTACCTACAACATCTGTGAGTTTGAAAAGAGGTCATAAGTGGGTTGGGTCCCCTGAATTAGCCAAAGGGTTATTTCACTTTTTGACAATCTAAGGCAAATGGAGGAAATTAATAATAACAAACATTTTACTCAGTAAAGTTTGAGTCTTTTTCTGCCTTCTGTCCCAGCTTGTGGAATATCCCTGTGCAAATGGCAAATTCCTTACATCTATGTTATCAGAACTTACATGAGAAATATCCGTATTTTATTATATATTTTGACAATGGAGTGACCCCAAATACTCAGTTTGTGAGCTGCTGTGTTTCATCCCAATTGGCCACACTTGGTATCTTCCTGCCTATCTAGCAGGTGTGCTGATGATCATTTTCAGTGTGAAAACCTACTTGTGGGGTTTTCAACTAAATTCTCTTGATTGCAAGCTCCTTCTATGAGTCCTTAAGTGAGTTAGGACTTCGCTTCTTTGTATCAGTAGTACCTAACATCCTTTACGTTCCCAGACAGGGCAGAGGGAAGAGAAGGGTCTGAAGGAAGGGAAGGAAACCGCATGCCAAATGAGCCCATTTTGTACAGTGGAGGGGAAATTTACACATTTCTGCAATTGCATTTTTTTTCTTAATGGTTTGACAAGCTCCAGGGTGGAGTCAGCAGCAAGACAAATGCAAGGAGTCTTATGTACTTTCAGGTTTCCTTGCAAGTACCTCACACAGCTCCAGTCCTTCGTTCAGTACACACTTGAGTATGCACTTAAAATTATTCCTAATGCCCAGAAAGCTATTTCCAGCTTTTCCAAGAAGTCCTGTTGTAACAGTCTTCAGTGTATGCATAAGGAGACACATGCTTATGCACATGGCTGAATAACGGCAGAGTGCTGAATTGAAGTCTTCGTTACTAATGTATGCATGCGTACACACACACACACATATATGCAGGACGTATGGCTCTGTCTTGCCTGTTTTGCTACACTTTCCTTCAAGAGTCATCACTGCAGCTGGGCTTGCATCCCTTCTCCAGTGCAATGTGCCACATTCGCTCACAGAATTGATCTGCCCTGAAAACCACTTCTCTCACATTTCTAAATCTCTTGGCGTAAAACCTGTTATTCTCTTGACATTAGGCTATTCAATACCTGTCACTTCCCCCCCTTCAGAAAAAATTGACTTCCAAGTGACATTATATGATAAGCAGTTATATACTGAGACTTCTAACCAGATGGAGCCCTTCCATCACTGGAGACAACACAGAGCACATGGGATAAATGCTCGCTGTTGCATAGTCCCTCTGCTCTCTGCCTCATAGAAGGAGCTGCTCCTTGCCTCACAAAGCCCTGCTCTTGGAACCTGCTCAACAGCTCCAAGGAACAGATTCCAGGTGGACATCTATGATAGTCCCAGTGCTGGAAAGGCTGGTGCTCTCTAGGGCATATTCACAGCCAGATTCAAACTCTCTTTTTTTTTCTGCTATCCTATTTTATCAATCTATACCTCATCTCTCAGCCATTATTATTGGACATAAATCTGGCCCAGCAGCTTTTGGGACTGGAGCAAGACCCCACAGACTGTTCCAAACCTGGAAATGTATCCATGGTGTATCTCACCCTGAGGAAACCCTCACCTCTTTCCAAACAAAGGGGACGTAGGTCATTCAACACAACAGAAAACCACACATGCCTCCAGACTGCAAAGCAATACAGAATCACAGTACACGAGTTTGGACTGAAAGCAAAGCAGTGTTAATACTTCACTGAAAGTGAACAGCACATTGTACAGGGAGACTGGGTGCGGCCAAGACATTAGGACTCAGTCTCTAGTTTTCTGGTTAGTAGGTCCAAGAAGCTCCAGAATGTCCCCTATGCTTTGCAGCTGGTTGTAGGCACGTCTGTCAGCCCAGTGCCCTCTCCTGTTCTGCCAGTACGGAGCACTTCTGTTTAAGACTCACCTCAGTTACCCCAAAATTCCCTTACCATCTTGTGTTTTCATGGGAGTTGTAGGACCCCTCAGAGGTCAATAATAATTCATATTATTATTATTGTAATAGCACTCAGAATAGGGAAAAGGAACTCATATTTTCAGCATCTTAAAGTAGAGTTTTCTGGGTTGTAAAAACAGCCCACCCAGCTAGCCGTTTGTCATGGAGCTTACTTCTGCCATAAAATGCTAATCAGCCTGAACAGTCACGTCCCCCCTGCGCCATATCTTTTTATGAGCACATTAACATGGTCGTTAGGGAGAGGGGACTCATATGGACACAAACACGTACCGCAATCATTTATTTCCCCCTCAAACTCCATCCCCAGTGACTCCAATTCATTTGCAAGAAGCAGTTTTCCTTCCCCTCCATTGAGGTGGTTTCTGGTTTCCGGAAAACCAGACATGCCCAGATCACCAAGCTGTTGTGTCACCATATTACATCATCTATATCCTCTGGCAGATGTCACAGGAACAGATAGAGCCATCTCCTCCATAACAGAAAACAGAGAACACTCTCTGGGAAATGTTCTCTGGGACCTTCACAAGGAGTCATGTCACATGGATCACTAGAAGCAGCTATCTTTTGTTTGGAGTAAGGACCTGGCAAAGATTTGATAGAAGTCACCTTTTTCTTTCAGACACTGAAACCAATCCCACTATATGTGATATAAAGATAGAGCTGGGAATAAAGTTTGGTAATTCAGATACAGAGATACAGGTCACTGCCACTCAAGCTAAGAGAGCACTAAAGTCAATTTTAGGAGTAGATAGCCAATCTCTAGAGGGCACCTTCATTCACACAGGCGCTGTGATGCAGAGTAAAGGAGAGGAAATAACTCAGAGCAAAGTGCACAAGGACATTTGTCTTGTGGGTGTAACCCCCTGACTGGCCAGGGAGATGGTGACCTCCACATCTGCGTTCATGGCATCCAGACCAAAAGCATTGCAAACAGACCCGGGGTGTCAGTGCTTGCTTAGTCCCCTTCTTACCAGAGTTAGCTGCATCCACTTGGACGAAACAAGAATAAGGCAGTAACGGCTTTAGTGCAAATGATTTCTTTTTTCCAATTCTTTCTTTTTCCCCCATCAGTGAATTGTCCCCTCCTTCCATCTCCTATTCACTCTCTATCTCACTGTATGCAAACCACAATCCCCCTTTTCTTCTTTCTGCTTTATTTTCCTGAACACTCATTAACTACTCACAAAGGACCGTGCCTGGCGATCGGAGCTGCAATTATCTCCTGGTTCTGACCCGTGTTCAGCGGTCAGAGATTAGCATCAGCAATAATAATGGAGCGCGAGATGCAGCAGCTGCATGCTGGGGATTTGACAAGTATCCAGACTGCTAAAGCCAACGTGAGGGGAAGGGAATCCACACAGGGGACAGTGTCCTCGGGAAGGTGGACATGGATGTTTCTGTTTTGTCAGGGGGGAAATTCCAACACATCCCTTACCCCTGTTGAGGGAAGATGATCAACTTGCCCTCCAATATTCCACCTGTAAATCCTGCCTCCATTCCCATTCATTCTGGTGCACCCATGAACCTAAGGCAAGCAGGAGATGGTACCTGCTGCAGTTACACTCCTGACTTCAAACTTGATGCTTTTTTTCATTTGCAAAGTGCAAAAAACCACCAGGAAAATAGATCACCAAGTCATGCACATTAGTGAGGAAGTATCTCCTAGGCTGCTAAAATAAACAGTCCTGCCTTTTCCCACACCCAGTAAAGGACAGGGAAAATATTAGACTCACTCTCCTGACTTCTGGAGTGCCTTCCCACTGAGGGTTCCCATGCACCTTTCATCCTTTCTGTCCACCCACTCATCTGTTTAAGGCATCCATCCATTTCTACTGCCTCAGTGTGCCATACTGCAATTAAGATTCCACAGCAGGCTTCAGCACGGGTCTCCTTCTCATTTCTCTTAGCTTTTCAGCAGCTTTGTTTGCTAAATTCTGTGGGTTTGTTTGTATATTGGTTTATGATTTCTTGCCTTCAGTTACTGCAAGCAGGCTCTGAAAAACAGGCAAGTCCTGTAATATGCTTGGAAAAATAGTTGATCTTTGGCTCAGTCTTATCTTCTCTATCTATCAACACTATTAGGGCTGTCTCTATGTCATATTCTTGGCTGAACCTTCATCACAAAAAGTCCAGCGTGTCAAAACTTTCCAGGCAATACTGGAATTTGCTTATTTGCTTGTCGCTTAATGCCTACTGGATACTACATTCCCAGCCTCCCCCCACCCAATGGGGAGTTTGTGGACAAGATTCCCAAGTTCAGGGATGTATGTGTTCAGGATAAAGCTTAATCTGTTTATCTATTCAGGAATCAAATTATAAGCTTAGCTGGTGGGCACAAAAAACACTAGATGCAGGTACAGCTACTAAGAGACAGGCTCTGGACTTTGTTCATACCCATTTCCAGTTAAGATGCTTGATCCACTTCTGATCTTATTTGAAATATTTAGTCTTCTAGAAAACAGGGACAGAATTCTCATGAGAGCAAACTTTTTCAAGAGAAGACTTCACATTCATCGTGCTTCTGCTTAGCTTAGAAATAATGCAAAAATAGATCCTATCAGAACATATCAGTGCTCTCTGAATCTGGTATCTGCTGACACTTGGACATTTGGAAGTGCAGTAATAATGAAATAAAAATAAAAATAGAATCATAGAATCGTCTAGGTTGGAAAAGACCTTTAAGATCATCGAGTCCAACCATTAACATAACACTACCAAGTTCACCACTAAACCATATCCCTAAGCTATACATCTACACATCTTTTAAATACCTCCAGGGATGGCAACTCCACCAATTCCCCGGGCAGCCTGTTCCAATCCTTGACAATCCTTTCCGTGAAGAAATTTTTCCTAATATCTAATCCTCTACCAGTGCAACCTGAGGCTGTTTCCTCTTGTTCTATCATCTGTTAGAAAGGAGAAGAGACTGACCCCCACCTCAGTACAGCCTCCTTT
>KZ506808.1:47144-68278 GCA_002844005.1 Limosa lapponica baueri | reverse complement strand
CATTTTACTTAGAATTCTAGTAAATTTTCTCAGAACTTTAAAAGCAAAACAAATCATTTCACTTAGAACCAAAGAATATGATTCCACTAAAAAACCCTGAAGTTTTCATCAGCTTCTCTCAAAAGACCAATATTTCTTTAAAAAGAGGAAAACCACATACTTTTTGCAGACGTAGTTCTATATTCAGTTTTAATCAATGACAATGGCTTGTATTTACCAATTAAATGTCATCTCGCTAGTTTCTGTTTTCTCTAATGATCTGGCTCCTCATTAGTGAGTTTATACTAACTTTCCCACTACATTCAGTGCTCTCAAATTGTTATTTGCAGTACCATGCCTAGTTTGGTGATGTGCTGCCTCAAGACAGACACACAGCAATTACAACTATTCCAGTGGAGAAGAGGCATGACTGGAGGTCTACAAAATACAACTATGAATAAAGATCAAGGGTTGGGTTCATTCAGCAAAAGAGAAGAGGTGGGGGCAAGATGACATGTAAAACTGAATTGAAAAGTTGAATTATTAAATGTTCTGTATGTCTGTGGCAGACCAAGCAAGAACCTCCAGGGCATAATTGTAGTAAAAGACATTTGATTTAAATGTTAGGAAAAGCTCTGTTGCTGGAAGGATAGATGCAGACTGAAGCTGCTTAGCTAGAGATGGCACTGAGGATATAAATCTGCAGAATAGTGTTGACTCAGCCTTTAAAAATGGTGGGATAGCACATGAAGTTGCAACATCACAGGCATGATATGAGACTTCAGAGGTGAGAGTGTCTGTTTCAAACCCAAAACTGATTTTACTCACAATGGCTTTGCTACCTGTTCACAAAACATTAAGGTACATGAGTAGAAGTGGTCTGACCAGCATTCAGTCACCAAGACATAAGTTAGTTTGTCTATTTACCTTCCTGCCACCATCTTTTCATAACTTGAAGGCTTTCCGTTTTGTCTCCTCTTGACCTAGACATCCTGGGAAACTGGAAGTAGATGGGCTGGCATCTGAATGACCTGCTACTCCAGGGGCAAATACCACATGCCACTGTTACAGCCCACCTTCTCCTGGTCATTCTGGTCCTTCCACATCCAGACCTTCCCATTACTTCTTCATTCATACCAGTTCTGTCATATCTATTAGTTCTCTTCCATCCCTTTCAGTTATGTTACCTTTAGTGCACCTTTATAGTAGCTCCTCCCATTCTAACTTAAGAAATGCACGTTATTAGCCTTCCTCTTTCCAATCTCCCCTGGTTCCCTAAAAACAGTTAGGGAAGTCCACAGTGAGGACATACAAGGCAAGTATTGTTGTCAGGGATAGACTGAGAATTTCCCAGAAAGCACTGCAGAGCCAGTCCCAATCTAAGAGACTCTTTCCTACTACTAATAATCTGCAATTTATCAGGTCCCAAGGGCATTTTCACACTGTTGCTTCTGGTTTAATGACACCAGAGCTGTAGAGCTACACAGAGTATTTGCCTTCAAAGAGGTCTAGCTGCAGCACATCTGTGAATACCAAACTATGAGGGATGCCACCCTCACATGAGTAGTTAGATAGGTGTGTGGTGAATTGAGGTGTGAATTCTTGTTCCTGGACAAAGCAGACAGTGAGGACACAGAGCAGCCTTAGCATATATGGTTCTGTGGCTAGATTTACTGACCCGCTCTCTGTGAAGAGATATGTTAAAAGGTTGGGACATCCAGCTGGATTAGGGACAGGTAAATAAACAGGAGGCTGCATTTCTGCAGAGATAAGACTGGCACTAGGGGACAATCATCAAAGGCAAATGATGACAAACATCAAGGCAATCCACACCACAGTGAATAGATCCTTTTGTTGCAGAACTTTAACACCCTGATGGGAAAGGCCATATGTTAGCACTGCGTGTAGTATAACAGTACTTTTCAGCTTGACCCTTGGAGCCCTGGTGTAACCCGTTCCTGGAAGAAATCTGAAGGTGACTTTGAGAATTAAGTTTATTACCAGTGGGGCCCAATTCACCACACCAGGATCTGTGCCACCCCATGAATGAACACATCTACAGTGCCCACAAACGGGAGGAGGTTGAAAATTGCCACTCTAATGACTACACTTAAACTGCCGATCAGGTTGGGATTCGGAAGCTAAAACTTCAATTCCAAAACATAGCCTGAGGCCACAGCATGTCTGAAGCACAGGTTTGACAGAAGAATCTCTCATAGTGCTTCACTGACTAATGGGATTAAAGGGTTTTCATTAAATCAGTTGTAGTTATAAGGCTTTCACCTTATTGCACTTGCATCTTAAAAAGGTGTTACTGTACGATTTGATACATTTGACTGGGAAAAGCTTAGCAGCCAGTTTGAAGTTTTCCATTCAAAGTAATCCAGTATCGAAAGCCTCACTTGAACCCCAAGAGTTTGGGAGTTAGGCTGTTTTGAATTTTGGTATTTGGAGGTGGACAGAGATCCTCCTTTCTGGCTTCTGATGAGTCAAAGTGCTTTTCAAATGAAAGCAGCCCATATTTAAAGTTCTTATAGGTCCATCTATGGAAACATTTGATTTAGGTCTGTAACTATCCCAAGTTACACAAGCAGTGATAATGAGGAGTTTCAAGGCATATGAGATCACATGCAGGAATCTGCTAACAAAAGTAGGTGGAAGGGAGCTGATGTAAAATGCTCACTGATTAGTCAAATGCTGGATTTCCTCTGTTTCTGTTAGGCTACATTTTCCATTATGTCCGAGAGTTCATTTACTGCCTGTCAGTAGGCTACCACTGGCAAAAATTCTGGAATTTCACAATGCATTTGATGATCAAATTCTAAGAAAGACACTGAGTGTAAGGAAAAAGTACCTTGACTAGTGGCTAACACACATGAGGAATCAGAGGATGCAAGCCCAGACCTCAGAGGTGTCAGTCACTCGATACCATCTCAAATTTGTACCTTCATTTCTCCATTGCACCAGAAGGGGGTGAATAAGCTATGCACATTAATAAAAAAGCCTCAGCGTTTTGAGGTACCTCATTAGGCAAATGTAATGAGGGGGACAGTTTATTAACATACACATGCACGTTTCCGCCGGTATCTACATAGCATGAAGTTAACGCCTGCAATGGGAAAGATGTTCAGCATGACAGCTGCAGCCTAAGCATCTCACAGGTTGTTGCTGAGCTACTAGCATTAACAGAATATGATACCTTTTTCACTGTAGTCTCTGCCTACTGAAGCATTTGTGAGACACATTAGAATGCAGCAAGATGTACATGGAGAAGGCTTAATGCTATATTAGAAAGCGCCAAGATCTCCTCAGGCAGTCATATCAGCAGCTGTACATTATCACTATACATTTAAGGAAAAACAGTAAGTACCTTTTGTCACAGTCTCCCACGGTCACAGAATTAGCTGTAGATGCTAGTCAGAAACTACCCAGACTATAATCTACCATCAATTGTAACCCTATCACCATCCTTCTTTACCCCACCCTTGGGCAGCTACAGTCCAGGTTTTCTGGACACCTAGTCTTAAGGTGCCCTTTAGACTAGGGCAATAGTCTTAAGCCACTCCAGCAGAGCACAAGTTTGAAAGTGACAGCAGATGTTTTACTGAGCATCTTGAGCAAATTTCACAGTACATGGCTGTTACAATTAGCAGCACAGTATTAAACCAGAATATGGAAGTACTCAGGAAAAAACTTACTATGCACTACAAAAGTACTTCCCACTAGGACTCCAAGTTGGTGATCCAGTTCAGCTGCTCCACTCCCTGCTTGGGATGGCAGGAAGCTCCCTGTGACTTGTTCCGCTCTTGGTGATTGCTGTATGAAGAACCTCCAGGCCACAGGTCCCTTGTGAAAGCAGCAGTTGGAGATCACTTCAAGAAAAGCAAAAGCCAAATTTGATGCTGCAGATAAAAGCTGCCCAGGATATTCAGAAAAATCATTTTACAAAGGAGAAGACTGCTTCCTCTGTGTCCTGCAGAACTTCTTCATCATCTCAGCAAGACCCTCTCCCTCTCTTCACAGGGAAGAAGGTTGCCCACATTGTCTCCATATTCACTGTAACAAGGGTATGTATCTGCTACAAGAGAGCTGTATGTGATAGTATGTTATGCTGCCAAAGCTCATATAACCATGGGGAAAAGCAATATTAGAAGCCTCTATTTCCTGGCCATGCCTTTCTTTCTAACCAGGATGCTTCTGAAGCATTACTCCAAACACTTCAGCCACTCAGTATTTTACCTGAACTACTGTGGCCTTTTGGCTACTGCCCAGTTTCTCTGGGAAAACAGCTTTTGCCAAGGCACAGAGTGAAAGACTGAGCAAGTTACTAAAGGAAAGAGGAAAGGGAGGAAAATAATCTTAAGATTCTTCTGCACATATAACCACTCCTTTTAGAAAGGTAACTGAAAACAAGCCCTTGACTGCAGAGGTGAGAGGGAAGGAAAGCATATTTCAGTGAAGAGATTTATTAAGGCTTGTCTTTTCTTTAACTGCAGCTGTACACAAGATTGACATATCCTGTAAGCTACCTTTGATAAAGTCCCTAGCCTTGCTGCAGCAATGCAAGGAAGGCCATTTCATCTGCAGTGCATTTACAACTGTAGTTTACAGGATGTTCCACTTTCATATCCCAGCCGGAGTTGCTAGCTGTCTCTCAGGTCAGTGTTTTACTAGCTTGTAGTCTGTCAGCTAGTGCCTGCAGTATCCACTTCCTAACAACTCTTCCAAGATAAAAACCAGAATAACAGCAGGGTAGAGTTCAGAAAGCAGATGTGTCATGAACCCTGACCCTGAACAGGAGGCTTACAGGTACATTTGAGTTACAGTGATCCTGGAGACAAGCAAAAGGATGGGCAGAGACTGTAAATTCTGGATATGTCTCCAATACTAGTACCCTGGAGGACAGTCTTGGCACCGCTGCAACTGTATGGTCCCTATCCAGTGAGCACAACTTGCAAATGGAAAGGAATATATTATAAGGTGGTGCAGGAAAGTCCCAAAGCCACTACTTATTTTTTCTTGAATGGCAGTTTTGATTTATAAATTAAGAATATCTTCTCTTGAGGTCAAATGAAGTAGTCATAATCTGATTAATCATTGACAGTTGATGAAAACGTAGGGCCAGAAATCTCCTCCTATCCTTGCTTAAGGAAGTAGAGACAGCCCTACCTTGGTTATTTCTGAAGATCCCTACCCAACCACTTAAAAAATGTGAGGATGATTCTAATGCCTTCTTGAGGCATCTATTAGAGTGACTTGTCTGCCCTTACTTCATTCTCCTCACTCAGACTAGGGTAAGTTACTTAACATTCTCCCTTACCCCCAAGTAAATGAGCCCTCATATTCCCACCTCTCTGTATTTTAGTGCTTCCTCTGGGAGGCTGTCCTCACAATGCTCCTTTTCCCTAGAGCCCATTCCTCCAGAGCTGTTACCAACGCTGAGCAAAATGCTCCAGCTAAAGCCTCCTTAGAAGTACTGCCCTCCTTCCCTATATACAAGCATTTCTCTAATCCTTCCTTCAGGACTGTTTCTTTTCTCCCTCCTTTTTTCCTTTGAAGCTGGAATAAGACTCTTGCCATTTGCAGATCATTTAATCCAACAGGTCTTCCTTAGCACTGCTGCTGAGAGAGTCATTCCTGTTTGTATTCACACATTTGATTTCTCCTTCCTGAGAGCAAATCTCTACACTTGTCTTGAATTCCATCTGGTTAATTTTGGACAGTATCTCCACTTGATCAAAATCCTTTGAATCCCAAATTGATCTTCCCAAGCCTTCTCAGTCATTGTCAACTAGCTAAAGCAGTACTGTAGTCTAAAACCAGCATGGAAGGAATAGAGAAGGGTTGCACTGCAGTGGAACTAGTATCACTAGGCCAGACGATGATCATTCAGTGTCACCGTAACTACTCACGTGTGGCTTGAGTTGCAACAAGACAGAATCACGCTCAACTGCTAGCACACAAATAGCAAGACATTTTGTTGCTATTATAGGTTCAGTGTCTCAACATAATTGTTGGTTTGGTTTTTTTTCAAATGGAGGTTAACCTTGTGGGAGAAATGGTACCTGGACTTCTCCAAGTTGAAGCAAACACATGGTCAAAGGGCTACAAAAGATTGTAGGGGTTGTCTATGCACTTACACAGACATGTCTTACGTCATGTACTCAAACTAAAGTGCAACTCATCTGCCTCCAAAGTACAGACAGCAAAAGTGCTTAGGATCTAGTATGAATTTCAGGAACAAATATCATCATTGCTCTAAGAGGAGCTACTCCTTTCTTCCCACCTGCTTCATACTCAGGAGCTGTGAAATCTCTTATTTTCCAACTTCCCTTCAGCAGTTCTGGGACCTGTCTTGTCTCCATCACATTTCTGTAAGCATATGTAGTATATTCCATACCTTTACAATTGCACAGGAAACAGTTCAAACTCAACCGCACTTATTAAATACCATGACTTACATATTAGGAAATAACACAGGTGTTACACTGTCCTCCCATTCTGCTTTTGACTTCAGGTTCCAGGTTAGTACCCGGAACCTATCCATTTTTCAGTGCTTGTTTCAAGACTACATTTTGAGATACTCCCCCAAGAAGCAGGATTGGACAGGGGAGGAAGGGTGAAGTGGAAGAAGAAAGTATTTAATTCTCCCCAAAACACTGCATAAAAATTGTGTCCTATTTTATAAGCAGGGGCCAATATTCAAAGTGTGCAAATAGGCTTCATGCTGAGTCTTAAATTCCCCAGATACAAGTAAATGGTATCACGCCCTGCAGACACTTGACTTGTTATGGACTTACCAAGTCTTAGAAGAAATACTTAATGATCAGAGCAGGCAAGACTTTGCCCCTTGTCCTGACCAAGGAACAGGTTGGTGGTAAGAGACTGGAGCCATTTCAGGTTATATTCATAAATATTAAATTAATAGACCAGCAAGGATCTTAGACTGTCAGAGCAGATGAGGATAGAAGTCTCTGTAGAATGAAAATGCCCTTTAAAGGATGTAGGAGAGAAGAAGTTTTGAAAAAGCGGGGGAAGAGATGAAGGAGGCTACAGAATCAGGGCCAAAAAAGTCTGGGTAAAGGAGAGGCAGGAAGAGAAAAAAACCAGAATTTATTTTATATTCATACAGATCAGATGAGCATACTTTGTCTACAGAATCATCACGTCCCCTAAAAATATTTTTAATGTTCTAAGCACTTTAAAAAAATCTTCACATACCAGGTAGCAAGAGCAATTCAAAGAATGTCAGAGCTTTGGTAATTCAGATGAGACTTCAGGCACTGCAGGTATCAGAACTAAAGCCATTGCTTCAGATAATCCAGAAGTAAGCAATGCCTAAGCAATGCTTACTTCTAGACCAACATAAGCCACTACCAAAGCTGGTAATAGAAGCCTTCTAATGAAGGCCAGAACTGCAACAGGAGACAGAGGATCATTCTTCTGCTCCCCAGGATGGCACTGATGTTAAAAATATTGGTTGCTATCTCAAGGCCAACACTTTGTAAGTATCCACCCTGAAGTTGGTATTAAGGTAGAATTCTACTATGGGAAGACTTCTGATTACTTAACTCACTTGGCTCAAGAGGGAGAGCTCTTGTAGTAACAGCCCATGCAGACTTATAATAAGGAACTCGCAAGTTAACCCCAGTTATAATGCTTTTCAAACCCCACAGTTTGCTGCAGCTTCAGGAGGAACACAAGAAATTGGAGATATCATTAAGTGATCCCGCGTTGAGTGATAGGGTATGCCAGAGTTTCCCTAAGAGAGACCTAGATCGATCCTGATGTGAAACAGAAGGCAGAGCACAGACAGGCTCAGCCACTCCTTCTTCCAGTCAGTTGGTTAGGAGTACCTGTCCTCAAAAAGGACCAACTAAAGCCACCAATTAGTTAGGTTCTCCTGTTTATATATGGGCCTTTGCAAATGCCCATGGCTTTCCACGCCATCTCACATTTTAGACTGAATGGTCTTTAATGCCATTTCATTCTCAAAGGATATAGTGGCTGCCTAAAATTCAGTACAACCCCATGTCTAGTCTTCAATCATAGAGGCTCCAGAAAATTCAGAAAAACTTCCTGCAAGGCTAGTATAAGCACACAGATACATAGATAACAACCAGCTTTTGGCAGAGTATGTATGGCTTAAGAAATCCATGCACAGATTTAACTACACCCACAGTCTGAGCTAACTGATACCCTAAATTTCAGGGCACAAAGCATTTGAAGCCACACCTTCACTACAGAGAACAGTGCTGGTGCCTCCCATTTTTGCACTGCCTCAGAAAAAAAAGTGCTTTTACCTCTCAGGAGGTCAGTGAGGTATGCAGGATTTCATAGCATCTGTGACACAGGCTGATGCACCACACTGAAAGTAAACCTAGGAGGAAAGAAGCAGGAGGAACTGAAGTGAATCCACATGGGCTATTAGCCCCACATTAACACTTAAATAGCACATTATTTCATCATTTGCCAAAGCTCAGATGAGCCCTAACCTTTAGCAGATAACTCAGGATGAACTAAAACTGAGGGGGAGGGTGTGTGTGAGGGGGTACTGGGACGGTTTCAGACATTTGAAACACTGACATGAAAACAGCAACGATCAATAGATAGAAGTTCAAGGATAGTCTTAAAGATCCAATTTTAAACTCAGGAAATACCTCAGGCTGTTTTCAACCCAGAGCTCCACAGCATTCCTATAGAGGAGTTTGGTGCACCTCTATGATATCATAAGTGACAAAGAAGCACAGAGTTTATGTCTAGAGCTATGCTGCTTGCCCCAGAAAAAAAAAAAGTTATTATAGAAATATCAGAAGTGTTCTACTAAACACCCTCAGTTTCTGTATAGGCATTTTTTACAGCCAGAGCAGCAAACTTTATGCAGGTGGTGGAGGAGCTTTAGACTAGATGAAGCTTATCAGTCCATTAAGAACCTGCTGGAAGGTAAAATCAACCAGAGCCACAATGCTAACAGTTAAGCACTTTTCACAAGAAACTTACAGAGAAAAAAGTTTGTCAAGTCACCTGAACTCTTTACATCCTCAGAAGGGCAGGATCATCTATCCTAATGCCTCTCCTGTACAAGTCTTCCAATAAATTATCTGAAAATGCTATGCTGTGCAACAGTCCCAATGTTCTGGCATCTCACATTGCTGTCTGCCACCAGCTGATTCTCATATTCTGTGGTCTCCAGCCTCCTGCACAGGAGGAAGCAGAAATAAGCAGTACAGAAGTGTCAAAAAAGCACAACTTCAGATGGAAATTCAAACCCCCTCACGAGCATCCATCCCTGAATGTCTAGTGACATGGGGAGGGTGTGGGAAGAAAGATGAAAGGGGACGTTTTCATGACAGTCTCACTAGAGGAGCCCAAGCCACAGACTTAAGGAAAAAAATTCATTCCCATTTAAGTTAAGAAGTATAGCTGCAAAAGATAAAGGTGGTTCTGCTGTACTCCTTTCACTCATCTGATCTTTTTTAATCTTAAATATCTGAAAGAGGCAAGAATCTATTTTAGTGCCTTTCTCAAGGGAGACTGATCATATTTAATATAGCTTACTCCAAACCTAGATTACCTTGAATATAAGGGTTAAGATTTTATAGAAAAACCTTCACCAGTCCCTTCCTACTCAGAATATGGTTCCAGCAGCAGAGGGAATTGTTACTGAACAAATGCATTATTTCTGATGGCTCGTCAGCAGCTCTCACCACGCCTCCTGGTTAGATGCAATGAGTCCAGGTTAGTTGTGACACAGTCATCCCTGTAAAAGCCACAGAAAAGTCACCATCAGTTGTACACTGGGTTGTCATGGGGGACAGCAGGCAGTTCTTGTAAGTCATCACTTGAGAGCTGCCACCTGTCCTCTCCTCATAGTTCCCTTTGGTCAAGAAGAAGGAGAGCAGAGCCAACTTTGGCTTCCCCCTTTCTCAAGTACCTGTTTTACACATATGTCCCTTCCCTTCAGACAACTTAGTGTTTCCTACTACTAGCCAACAAGCAATCAGGCTACATTCCTACAGTAGGTTTCAAGAGAGGGAGTGTTAATTGCCTGCAGGTCTTCAGGACAGAAATTTTGTTCTATTAGGATAAGTTATACAACATAGGACCAGGAGTTTAACTAGCAGCTGTAGCCAACAACATACTGAGTCTGCCAAGTCTGGCACATGTTAAAGAAGTTTCTTGCTTATCATCCCTGAAGCCTGCAGGTGCTGCCAATGCCCAGTAGCAAAGGGCAAGATGATGTCAGGCCTACCACAGCTGGTTCTGGTGAAATTGTCTCAATTACATCCTGGACTAAGGGCTGGAAGGCTGTCAGAAAGATGACAACATTTTTTTGCCAAAAAAAGAATTGAAATGTATATGTGATATACATCAGTTTCAACAGGTGAATGTTTCTGTGGTTTAGAAGGCAGGATGGAGCGGGGGAGGAAGATCACACCAGAATAACCAACATCTCAGGGATTGCACTTTGTGTATTGTAGTTAAATGCCCCTGCTCTACCAAGTTCAGAACTAAGACACCGAGACTAAAACACTTAGTAAGGCAGCATTACCTTATGGTAAAGGCAAGCCCAGAGGTCTTCTGCCTGGACTGTTTCATTACAGGGTCAACATAAGGGGAACAACTCAGCTGCTTATCTGATCTTTCCGGAAATGGCTGTGGCCATCAGGTAACTTAAGTACAGGGTTTGTTTGTTTTGGTTTTCATCGAAAACCAGTAGTTTATTCTACCACTTTGCCATTTTAGAGAGACTTGAAATTACTCCACTCAAGTTGTGAGAATAGGAGAGTGCTTTCTTCCACAGTTTCAATCACTAGATATTATATTCACTACTACCTCCCTTCCAGGAGGATATCGAACCAGCTACTTACTGAATTAACATGAAGTTCACAGGAAAGGAGGTCTCTGCATTTCAAATCCTAGTTGCAAGCCTGCTTAGGGCAGGAGGGGAAAGAACATTTGAGTAGCTGTAATTTGCTTTCATAGAAGACAAGCCTTTTAGGAATTAATCCTGAAGGGTGGGGGATTT
The DNA here is from genome assembly GCA_002844005.1 of Limosa lapponica baueri. NCBI lineage: Eukaryota > Metazoa > Chordata > Aves > Charadriiformes > Scolopacidae > Limosa > Limosa lapponica. The sequence continues at coordinate 57,270 of KZ506808.1, read as the reverse complement.
TGGTGGGATTTTTTTGGTTGTCGTTTTTTTTAAGTTAGTTAGGAATACTGTCTAGCTGCAGCCACCACAAGGGTCACACAGTTGTCTTAAAAAACAAAAAGACTGCTTGTACAACAGAAATAATAGAAACAAGTCATTTTAATTCATGAACCTTTTAGTGATGTTCTAGAGCTATCTAGGACAATCTCCTCGTGATGAAGGACACAGACTGTGAATGGCTTTTTGAGATAATGGCATTTTATTTCTATTGCACAAACTACTAAATTGGGCACAAATGTTTCCTCCAGATGTTTCACTTGAAGTGGCACTAGCTTTACATCAAGACATCTGCAGAACTGCTTCAAAGACTGAAGATCTCTCATGGTTAGGCCTTGGTATCGTGCTCCATGGGACCATGTGAATAGCTAATTGTGAAACTGTTCTTTCCCCCATTACTGACAGTCCTTATCATTGTCATTCCAAGCCACCTGTGTTCCTATAGTGACACAAAGAAGCCCAGTCCCCTGGGTCATACCAGAATCCTTTCCTTTATGTCCTGCCCAAGAGGAAAAATAACACAGCACAAGGCAGCTTGCTGGGGGAAAAACAGCACTGCATAGACTGCTCTTTGCAGCATCTACCACCAGAGACAAGGAGTTACACCAGCTTGATTTCCAGTACGAAGTATGCTTGTGGTTTGCAGAGAACTATGGTAAGATGGAACCTTTGTTCTTACCATCCTTATCCTGAGAAGTATCTACATTTTTTGTTTCAAGTGCAAAGAAGGTCCCCAAAGAAACGCTCACAACATTTGCAAGTGTTTCTCTGCTACAGGTGTTCTAGCTGACATGGCACACAGTAGGCTCAGCAAGCATTTCAGTTCCTTTTCATTGAAAGGCATATTTTCCTTTGATCCAAGAGGTTATCATAAGATATTCCAGAGAAGAGACAAAAACCTAAGTCAAGGCAACTGTGTGTTTTGCCTAACCCTCACCTTATTTCTAAGGGAATCTATGATGGCAACATTTCTTTCAAGTCTTCAGAGTCTTTTACTATGCTTCTACCTGCTTTGGAGCCATTTGTTGCCTAGGTGTCCCCACCTACCTCCACTTAAACCCAAAGAAGGTATCTATCTCTCTTCATCAGAGCCTTCTCCTTGCATGAGCCATCACTTCCTTGCACGGCAATCTCTTCAATTTGGGGGTTGCCAGCTTTACTCTGAGGTAAAGACCTTATCTTCACACACCAAGAACCACACTGAAACTAGTCAGTCATGCTGCTACCATGCTGATCTCCATTTCTCAGAGGAGGAAGCAACGATTCTGTTCTTCTGGAACACAGAGCACAGGAAAAGCTAGAATTACTTGCAACAAGTATTTGTGATGACCAGGGAGCTGCCAAACACTTTTTATTGCTGCCATCAATTCCATTCCTCCAGGACAGGGTATATATAGCTCTTTTGGCTCCCAGTGACCACAGTTGGTTTCTGTCCCCTTACTGTGGGCTACTGAGTTCTTATCTTCAGAGAAACAGTGAGTTACTTAACAGCAGCTGAGACCACCTTTAATTTTTTTTGTTAGATTCTCAGGAGTGCTGCTGTCCAGGCAACATTATACGATAACATTCATCATGTTTCCAAGGCAAAAAAAAGACACAGCCAAAGCCATCATTCCATGGTTTATAGGCTTTCATTTTCAATGTAAATGAATCTGGAGTTAAACTGTGACCAAACACCACAGTCAGCCAAAAGGTTAAGAGCCAGACTCACAAAGGAGACTCTTAACACCTGTTTTCTCCATATCCTAAGGGGCTTGACTTGTGTCTCTTTCTGGTCCAAATGCTCTAGGAAGAGGCAATGGGCACCAGCAAGACTAGCCTAAGCAGCTCCTGTGCTGCCACCACCCTTCAATCACTTTATCCTCCCCAACCCAACACTCAGGATGGCAAAGCAGCATGAACAATTTGAGACAGTATTGCCAAACACTGCCATCCAGCCATTAAGAATAGATTCATAGCATTTGAGATAGTTAAATGTACAAGCCCAGTAGTCATGAGGAAAAGGTTATAATTTTCTCTAGCTTAAAAAGCAGGAAAGAGGAAAACACCTTGATAGAGGCTTGAAGCTTTGCTTCAGTTTCAGAAGCTGCCACCTTTCCTTTCTGTCTCACAGTCTAACACTTAACAACTATACTCGTCATACTAGGCAGTGGCAGAAAGTCTCTTAGCTCAAGGAGACATCTACCTCCTAGGTCAATCAACATGTAGGGAGGTGAACAGCAACTATCAGAGTCCTCCTGCTTCTGAGACCAGACCACTACCAGCAGCATTACGCAGAGGATGGGGCTGCCGTAGAACAGCCAGGCAGAGAAGCAGCAGTTAAAATGCCTCAGACTCTCAGGTGATGACTACAAGCCAACAGCCAAGTTATCCACCTTCCCCATCCCTGTTCCAGTGGGAGCACTTATAAAGCCGCTTCGTACATCTAATAATCTCTTTAGAAGGCCATTATTAACAACAAAAAAAAAAGCTCATGTTTTTGCAGTCAGCTAGCTCTATGCAGAGAGCAGGGTCTTTACCATCAACTGCAGATTTCAGTTTTATAATTTCCACCATGCTAGCCTGGAAGAGATACCTGCAGAAGAATCCCAAAGCCTGCACAAACAAATGCTGTGCAGTCAGACGGCAAAGATAGTTTTGGAAGTTTGGGCTTGTCTCAGACCTTTCTTCCTTTCACTCAGAAAGGTCACAAGCTGCTGCCCCCTGTCACGCCAGTTTTAACTGCTCACACATCGTGCTTGAAAACTGGTCTCTGGGGTGAGAGCGTAAGAGTTGTTTCAGGAGAGTTTCCACAGGCAAACTAAAGATCATATTACATTCCTGGATTGGAAAGAGGTCATTTTTCTGACCCCCACGGTTAGGGTGGTTTTACTGCTGAAGCCTCTATACCACAGCAACTTGTTACAAACCTCTGCTTACCTGCAGTGGAAGCAGAGGCTTAGTTTAGGAAGCTGTCACGCTACTCCAGAGCCCGATGCTCCCGCATGTTCACTCCTCCTTCCAGCCATACAGCAACCATAGGCACTTTCCTTATAAGCTTTAGCTCATCCATTTCTAATGCTGGTTCAATGGCCTCTAGAGTAACTGGGTGAGAGATAACCAGCTTTTATTCCTAGCTGCTAACGTGATGTACATCCCACCAATTGCCCTTCTCTTAGGAGAAGGATCAGACCTTAAGAGCAGGTAGGATCAGGTCTTGGAAAAGCTTACAGCAATCAGAGGCTTAACTGCTTTCACCAGAGAGGGGCTGTTACCGACATGCAGGCTGAACACAGCTGTGAAGCAGGTACCAAGAGCGCATGGACCTTGCATAAGAAGCCAGATGCTTCACAGCTTTGTCTGTGTGCATTATGAGCTCAGCCTTCCTCTCAGGGAAAGCATGACGAGACCTGCCGCATGGGTGAAACAGAGAGAACAACAAGGGCGGAACAAACCTGCAGCCCTTTGGGCCACAGCTTTAGCAAGCACCAGCCGTCTCGGTGGGACAGACCGAGAGCTCACAGCAAGGAGCCGGCAGTCTCTCTTTTACACTGTCTTCACACCATTTTAAACTGCAGTGAATCAGGCCCCACAGGTGCACAACGGAGATGACTGGGGGAGGGCAGTGATAGATTGGGAAAGGAAGCTTCTCTCAATTTTACACTCGGTCACCCAGCTTTATCTAGAGACCAGAGGAAATCTCATTCCATGTAATTCACTTACCCACAGCACTCAGAAGGGAAATCATTGCAATGCTGTTTGTGGGAAGGGCAAGAGGCATGTTTTTCCAGGCAGCAGCAAAGGACATGATAGTCTCCTGGCACAATCACATCTCTAAAGCTATTAGGAGCCCCTAGGATCAAAGAAAAGAAGCACTCGAGCATCCAAACCGTACTTCCCAAAGGAGTCCCTTTCCACTTTACTAGCTCCATCCTATTCCTCCTACCCAACAGCTCATAAAAAAGCCCCACCTACTTGCAGGAGAACACTTTTAATTGAGGTGCAGTTGGACAGAACTAAAGCTTGTGTCCTGCCCACTTCAGGTAAAGCTGCTACATCCTCCATGGGATGGGCAGTGAGAAAATCTATTTGCACCTTGCAGGCTCTCCCCCATGTTTAAATTATCAGCACCTACTCCACCTTTATCCAGATTTATTTGTTCTGAAATTAGTTTCCTAAATCCATCCCTATTTTCTGAAGAAAAATAAACAGATTTCAGAATGGAAATAGAGGAGGTAGCATCTGAAAAATACTCTCCAGCACCATTACTTTGTAAGAATAATATTAAACGTTATGTCCCCCTCCAAACAAAAAAAAATAGATGAACATGTGCAGAGGGAAGGGAAAGATCTGAATCACACAAAAGGCAAAGTTTTTTTATTGCCTGGTCACACAGCACTGAGCAATAAAACATACTACTTGACAAATAATGCAGATGCTTTCTATAATCTTATATGCATGTATGTACGTGCAGCATTTTGAGGTTTCTGTGTAAACAGAACAATTTATGATCACATCTCAAAAAGAACTTACTGTAGTGTGTGTGTGAATACCTAGACGTATGCATGAAGCACAATGCATAAGGAAATCAGATGCATTCATTGTAACAATTTGGGAAGTAACTCCACTACCACAGCCACACAGGCAAAAAATCTACAGCCCCTCTGAGCCTCTGGGGCTCCAGGGTCAAAGAGTTGCACCAAAAGGGAGGTAGTTACCACACTGGGACTTTCACTTTCAGACTCAGACTTTACAAAACACAGCAGCTGAGCAGTGGGTTAAAACTTTGAAAGCTTATCCAAACAGAAAGAAGAACAGTCCCATGCAAAAAAAGACCCAAGTAAAATAGAGACAGCCTGAGACAACACAGAAGCTTGAAGAAGGGAAAGAAAGTAGAAGCAGAAAAAGATCTCAGCCTATAATTACTGCCTTCATCCCTGAAGAAGTACTTTGCTTCTCAACCCATCCAATGAGTAGCTGGTCTAGCTACCTGGCGTGGATTAATATTGCAGTAGCTAATCTGTGGTAGCCACCCAAGTGCACCTCAGTTTCAGGATGATATCTACAATGAGGTAAGTGCAAAAAAAGTACAAAAAAAGCTGCCACAGAGCAGTTAACGCACAGCAAATCTATGACGTAGCTTACTGCACAGTGATTCATTTCTGTTGACGTACTGCATAGCTAGCTCAACTAGATGCAAGAATTGAAAATATTAAAAGGTGCTTGGTTATACAGCCAGGTTATGAAATTGTCTTGCTTGTGGTAAATTTTGGGTTTCCAAGGTATCTCTCTGCCTACAGAACTGCAGTCATTCTGCAAGGCAGAGACATGTAGATCTCACAGGGGACACAGATCTCTTCGACTGAGACCTTTTTACTTTTTTTTTCTATTTTAATGTAAAATAGAAACATTTTAGATTGAAAGGGCATGGAAAAGTCAAATAAAAAAATTACTAGTTTAGTTATATTGTTCAAAGGAGGGAAATACGGCAAACAAACAAACGACAAGATAGGAAACAGTGGGAATTTGCTTTTTAAAACAAGCTTTCTAGTTTTAGTTATCTGAGATATCTTTTGTTTATTTCAGTAGTTCATTTTGTTTCTGAACTTCCTGTCTTGTGTGAATAAAATCTTCACCTTGGGGATCTACTACTACAGATTTTTTGCATAGTGAGTGGGATTTTCAGAACACTTTAACTCAGTTCTGTTTCCCCCTGAAGTCAGGAAGTGGCATTTTATCATCAATGGCAATGAAAAGAAAATAAAGCTGATCTAGAGTGCTTCTAAAAATCACCTTCCCACACATAATTTTCCTCTTCCGACAGTGTTCACCTGTGAACATGCATGCACCAAACATGCTGAGGTGCTTAGGGATTTGGGATGCAAAAGTAACACTTGTGGTTCAGGTCCATGTTGAAAATACATTTCAAGGAGAAAAAAATAGAGGAATCGTACGTAAACGCAAAAGAAATGAAGAGTTTTTGTTCAGAACTACAGAAGGTGTCTCCATATGAAAAGCTAAAGTAGCAATAGCCTGATCCAAGACAGACTATTTAAGGATAATAGGATAAAATGAAACCAGAAGGCATTTAATCTGAGTGAAGGCAAACTTCCCCCTTACTGAAATTTGTAAGCTAGCTCTTTTTTTATTTTTCACAAGAGGGAGTAAACCAAACGCAGTTCTGTCCAGTTTGATAGTTGCATCCAAAGAGAGCAGCAAAACATTTATTATCTGTAGTTATAATTGTGCATTACCAAACAACCTGCTGCAGCGTGCAGGAACCTCAGAATTGCTTTAAACTAGCCAGCTGCTTGCAGAGAAGATGCGATGCTCAAGGAATATTATGAATGATGGTAAATTCCTTATTTTGTGTTTGAGAAAGCTGGTACAGAAAAGGGAAATGATGTGTCCAACAGTCTAAACTAGATCCCAGGTCCACAGGGTTTTTTTCTGCTCCTAGTAATGAGCAGGGCATTTGGTCCCGTCAGACTTGAATGGATGGACTGGTACTAGGGTATTATGACTTTTAATTGCTGCATTCCTGTGCCTGACACAGTGGAGGAGAGGCAAGGGATAGGATAAAGTGGTTTCCAGGCTTGTGCCTGAGAAGAGGAACTCAGCTTTGTTGCATGTGCTGCTGCCCCAATCCCTCACAGCTCCGCTTGCACAGGCAGCATCCTGAGGGGCTGGTTATTTCTCATTGCCAGCTTTCGTTATGCTGCCTGAGCAGTGCTGGGGCTGTGGTGCAACCACAAGTTGCACTTGTCATCAACATCAGTGCAGGATGAGGAAAAGCCCCTGCTGCTCTGATTGCACAGGTCTGATGCAGCGGAGACCCAGCCCTACTAGCCAGACATGCTGTTTTGTGCATTAGCAGTGTCCGTGCGTCTACAGCAGCAACCACTGAGCCAAGCCATGGTGCGGGGGCTTGTTTGACAATGTGTCCTTGTGATACAAGCTCTGCATTGGAATAGGGCACCTCTGAGGCAAGGGGGACAAACTGGAAACACATCTTACCTCTCCCATCAGAGATCTAAGCCTGGGATTGACAGTGGGGAAAAGCAGGAAGCATTTCCTGACACCCCAAAGAAAAATCTGAGTGCCTTGGTGTCCAGTGAGCCACAGTCAGCAGCACAGAGCATTGGGATGTGCAGTAAGGGGGCAGGATAGGAAGATGGGAAACAAGGCTGGAGACACATTTGCTGATGCTGCAAGAATCTCCTGGGCATGTGTGTGTGTTTGCCTCTTTGCTGTGAGGAGAGCAACCACTGCCCCATCTCCCTCCCTCCCTCTGATCATGCAATATTCATCAGCTTCCTTTCCCCTTCTGCCTGTGGAGATGCTGGGCTCCAACAGCAGCAGCACGATCACGCACTCCTCCAGCACCGAGGCCTGCTGATCACTCACTTGGTAGCATACGAAAAGGGAGACAAATGCTGAGGGGATTGGGAGAAGCCCAGACTTTGAGGGCATCCTTCATCTGAAGGACATCTTCTGCACTGGGACTCCTGGAGCATCTCTCACCTCGGTGGCCTTGCACCGGGTTCGTCGCATGGGCTGCTGCCCCAATTTTACTCTGGCTGGGCGCAGACCACAGGCGTGCAGCGTTGCACTGGACAGCCCTGCCGGCACCACTGGAATTGCTCTGGGTTTTAACTCAGCTGCCTGAGGCTGCCGGCAGCAGTGGTAGGAGAGGACATGGCTCCCAACTCATTTGCTTCACGTCTTCGCAGAGAAAAAAAGGCATAGATTTTCTGTGGGGCTGCCAACGTGTGTGTTTTATCCTCATGCCCTTTGGTTTTTACAATGGGACAGACCTGCAGACGCTAGACTGATGCTTTTGCCTGGGGTCGCTGAGTTAAAGTGCTGCATTTTTATTGCTTTCCTTTTTGGTGTACTCATGTGCATTATTACAATGAGGTTAAAAAAAATCCTTTCACAAAGCTATTTTTGACTCTGTGTGAGTGTGTGCATGCGCGTGTAGACAGACAAACTTAAACCTGGGGTTGCTCATCCTCTCCCATTTCCTCCTCCCCATAGCATCTGTTTTCCCTCTTACTAAGGCAGGAAGATATTAATTTTTTGCTCTGCTAGTCAGAAGATTAGAAGTATTAAGATGTATGCAGCATAACAGTGTTTATTTAGGTTTGTTGTTTTTTTTTTTTTTAATCTGAAGGCCAAGGAGAACTTAATTTAATTGGTGGGAAGATAAAATGGGGCTGCATTTACAAACAGGTTATCTTTCTACTGTCAACTCATCTTGCCTGCTCTGTCAATCAGTTGAATTTAATTGTTCCAGGCCTCCTAGTTTTATAAAGCTCTTCCTCTCCTCTCATTCCCTATTACCCTGCCTCTGTGTAATATATTCTTTTTGCAGGTGACTGCAGGTCTGTAGGAAAGCCTTGAAGGAGTGCATGATTAAAGAAAGACATGTTAAGGAAAGCTGGAAAAGCCCAGGGCCAAATACTTGCATGTACTATACTAATATTTTACTTAGAAGGTATAGCAGACTCTCCATCTGCAGTTATCATATCTCGAGACTGGTTATTTTTCCAAAAGCTGCATACAATTTTAAATGGTTGAGGGGGGAGGTTTTAAGACTGCTTCTTTTTGAACATGGCGAGATGAGATGGACCACAATGGTCCATCCCGGCCCTAACTCCGTGGCGCTGTGGGTAGAGAAGTGAAGGCAAGACGCAAGCAGTTAACTCTCCAGCAAAAACACCCACTCCGGCATGACTAAGTTACCCCAATGCCAAAAACTCTTTTTAGTCTAAATTCCCTTGATTGAATTCTGTCTCCGCTGTGTGTAGCAGAGTCATGGCAGCACAGAACTGAGCGTGTGCCGTTTCACGGGTAGGTTTTGCGGCCTGGCCTGACCTCTGTGTCGCAGCAGCCACAAGCGAGCAGTATGTGAGCTGGCAAATGCATACCTAATTCAGGTACAGCTGGAGGAGCTACAACCATGTCTCGATTGAAATTAGTCTACCCTGCTGTAGGTAGGCTTCAGCCAACTCACACGTGCTTCAGATAACTATTTCCCCAGTCTCTCTTTTAGCCAGCACCACCACCATTATCAGGTTTGTCGACACTTTTCAAAGGTTTGTCTACATTTTTAATGACTGTACCCACACCATCCAAGGGGAGATGCACCCTGAGCTGGCATATGATTTCTTCAAGTCTTCAGATGAAATAAAATAACTCACAAAAGGACTTTTTAAGGCCTGGATGAGCTTGAACATACTAGTAAGCCAAACTGATGCTTTGAACGGTATTTTAATGTACTACGGTAACAACACAGGACAAAATAGCAGCACATTGTGACTTCCTCATGCTCTCCTCCCCGTACTGGCATTTTAAAATCATCCTATCAGTCTGCTGCTCAAATCTTGTTTGGGGCATTAGAATACATCCATGATCTCACAAGAAATTACACCTTAGGTTGATTCGATCATTACAGGCTGATTTCACCACCCTGCGTTCCTGATCAGTACTGTCCCCATACTCAAAACTTGAAGCTTGAGCAGTTGTCATGCTCCTTCCCTTCTTCTGTTGCTCCATTGCTACCACAAAGTCAACAGATGTTCACAAACAGGTTCTTACCTCGCAGTGAAGACTGAAAGCAATATTCACAATTTAAATGGGATTGGTGGCTGAGAGGCGTGAAAGCTGAAAAAATCCAATGTGTTAGTGAATGTCAAATATGATAGATAGAGCCTGAACTAGTCAAAGCATTTCTTAAGAGTTCAGCAATACTCTGCTTATGAGCATGCAGTATCTTGATCTCCGTCTCTCAAACTGAAATGAAGATGTATGCTGTATGCCTTTCTGATCCACTTGACTCACCTTACCTGGGATTATTTACCACAAGGAATGTACGTGGAATCTGCTGTGACAGTCAAATTCCTCTTTTTCTCACTTTTCTTTTTTTCCTTCTCTTCCTAGTTCAAGTTAGCCTAAATGAGAGGAGAGGAGTCCTGCCTGGATTCCCCTGGTGATTCAGCCATGTCACAAGCACAACGCAGAGACCAGTGAGTCAGCAGGAAATGAAAAGGAACAATTCACCCATCGTTTTTCTTACCATCCCTGCCACCCAACCCTCCTTCACCCA